>JACCGJ010006165.1:0-10501 GCA_013407085.1 Atriophallophorus winterbourni
TGTGAAATTCGTTCTGTTCACGAGTAATTAGAAGCCTGGATAACTGGTTGCTAATATCCAATAGAGCTGGTACTGGGGCGCCGCTTTTGCATCCAAATTCCCAGGACTCTTTATTGAAGTCAACTCATCCTCCAGGAGGAGATAGTCGCACAAAAGTAAAAGTAAAGTATCCAATAGAGCGGAGGATTTCATAGTCGATATACTTTTCCTAATGTTTTGCTTAAGCATTTTGTAAATCCCAAAATAGTGATCAAATGTTGAAACTAGCTTTGGTTGCTTTGCTGCTTTATGAAACGAGAGTACGATCTTTGCTACTGATTACAAAAATATTTTACAGTAAGGCGGAGCAATACATTGCTTACTAATAGGTTTGAACAGTGTCATAAAAACTCGTTACTGTGTATAGCCGGAACTGTGAAAGAATGTTAAAGGAAATCAAAACAACAAAGATAAACTGTGTGAAAAGGATTCGACGGTTTGTCTTTCAAACTATTAAGAGACTCACTAGACCATATTTTTATTGTGGAATTTATGTGCGGGGAGTGTGGGCAACAGCAAACATTTGTTCCTCAGCATTTCAATATTTTGAAGCTCACTGAGTCTGATCTCATAACGAAAGTAAACGCAAGTAATCCGATGGTAGATTGTAGGTGCAGAAGGTATGAACAACAATATGTTGCTTATCATTTTGTAAGTTGCAATCCAAATAGTGTAAAAAACGTTCTTCAAGTTCTGCAACAAAATTTTTGGAATCGCTTTTATAGGGAAACCAGTTTTCGTGAACAAGTTATGTTTTAAGCTATTCAGGACTTGGGAACTCTCGCATACACTGCACGCACATTTACCGATGGCTCTCTTTCGGTAGAACATTAGTCTATTTAGATTTGAAGCACTGTTTATTTTCTAACCATACTTGTATCTAGACGCTAATTTTAGATTAGGTTGGCAAATCTAAATTTCAATTGAAGGATCCACAGCATGGATTCAAATCATCCCAAATTCACGCATTAATTACTTCAATTGAATCCATGTATTGGACTGGTTGTATGGACTCGTGGTTTCTAACATTAAACAAACCAAGGCCAACCAATATGGGTTACTGTCAATCATCCATGTGACCAATAGAATTATGAGATAGAAATATACAAAGCATGTACTTGTCCATGGCTTCACCACTTTTATTAACACTTCCATAATGCTTCCGCAGCTTTCCGCGTCAAACGCTCGTTAGATTTTCGAAATATAATGGACATCACTAGTCTTTTTAATCACAATAACTCACAACTCACACTTGAATGCGATGAAACATGTTATTATCAACATAATATGCTCCGCGGTATGTTCAGATTGCCAGATCCTTTGTGGTATATATGTGAAAATTATAATCCAGATTCGACCAGATTCGTTAAAGTAATGCAATTCATTGTTCCATAAGCGCCTTGAGTGCTTGACCACGAATCACTATATGATTCTGTGTTTGAACACCGTGGTTCGTTGTACGAACCCAAGCAACAGTGGCATTCAAGTGTAACCTTGTTTACCATTTATCCACTGTTGCAAGGCTCACTGAACCTAATCTTATTGTCTCAATCTGATGACGGCAAGCAGCCAGAAACCGGTAGTGGAGTGTAATTTCGGGGGATGTGAGCAACACATCACTTTGGTCATTGTTCCTCAGTTTTTTATATTTATCAAAAGTCATCTTGTGTTTGCTTATTTTACTCGGACTAATTTGTTCAGCAGCAAGTTTGCAGTTTTATTTTACTTCTGAGCCTAGTTGTGATGTTGCACATACAGGAAAATTTTGTAACAATGTTCCTTTGACGTAAAGTGGTGTTAATGCTTTTTTTCTTTTTTTGCCTGAACCAAATCTGCGTTAAAGCAGTCGTTCAACTAAACTTTGTTTGAAATGATCATCGATTTCTAGCTACCTCCCACTTCCGGTTAACAGTTTTCTTGTCGTAACCAATGACGTTGTGTTCCATCGATCAGTAGTTAAATCAATATTAGTTAAACTTCTTAACATATATACTTGCTGATGATCCTTCTTCTTTATTTTTCTTTCAGGTTAAGTAAACAAGGCGATATCTTGGCAGAATACCCCGATTTTATCGGTGCAATTTTCATCGTCATCATGGCGAGCATTTCGTGCTGTGGGGTTCGCGGGGGAGCCCGTGTGACTGGCTTGTTTATATTTATCAATCTCTGCGCTTTGGTGATCATATCCATATTCATGTTTGTGTTTACCAACCCGTCCAATTTAACCATCAGTGTCCCGTCCAACATCACCGGACTGGATCCATTCACACCGCACAAGGAATTTCTTCCGTTCGGTTTGGGTGGTCTGATTGGAGGCATTGCGATTTGTTTCAATGCGTTCATCGGATTCGATGCCATTTCCACGTGTGCCGAGGAGACGAAATCGCCGAGTCGTGATTTACCCAGAGCCAATGTGGTTGCAGTTTTGATTGTCACCGCGATCACAACACTTGCCTCGTTGTCGTTGGCGATGTATTTTCCGTGGTATTTGGTCAGTGCTGAGATTCCTTTTCTCAGTGTGTTGAGGGACAATTTGGACGGCGGACCTGCAGCGGCACGGAACGGGATGTTTTATTTTGTTGGGTGTGGGTGTTTGGTTGGATTAACTTCGAGTCTTTTATCAAATTTGGTAGCCGGACCAAGGATCGCGTATGCGATTGCGGAGGATGGCTTGCTGCCGAGCTGCTTTGCTCGCGTGTGTAGACCTTTCCAAGTGAGTTCTCCGTATTATCGATCTGTTGCATATACTCATGTTTTTTTTTTAATTTTCAATTAGATCAAGATTTGGTTTAATTACGAAGAATTGATGAAGTCTGTCACATCCTGTTTATACTCAGGAGTGTTGATCTTGTGGATCTTGAGGATCATTGATTAACGTTTGTCCCATTTTTCTAGCTCGAAATGATTAGGGATGTGCACTTTAAACAGTGCACTTTTATTTTTGTTGTCAACCTTATTCTGAGTCTATCGTATATATGTTTTCTTTTCATTAATCGATCACATGGATTTTCAGTATCCAATCTATTGCCGCTATCCACCTTAAACTTACAGGATATTATTAATCCATCCATTTCAGATTTCAGTTTATCGGATGTTATTGAGCACAAAATTATTCGGTTAGAAGCCATTTCCACCATGGTTTTCGGGTTTTGTAGGGAAACATTTCGGTTCCGATATTATGTATAATTCCTGATCAATCAATGAGGTGCGTGTTGTGTGTTGATATGAGGCGCGGGATGTGTTGATATTCGAGAACCAAATTATTTTAGAATAAACATCTATGTAGTTTAAAACAATTTCATTAGGAAGAAGACAGCGACGATGAAAAAGATAACGCTTTGCTTCGAAATTTAAACTTAAGACTAATATTAAAAGAACAAAATGAATTCTTTACAAATTACACCTAGAAATATTCACGTAAAATGCACATATCATATCAATAACATCGTAATTGTTCTATAAACAGTTCCATTTGAAAAATTAGCAATGGAAGTTCTTTGATATGAAGACCTTCTGGAAGGCTGTATGCTGTACTTTGATCGAGTCTTTGAGGAAGCTTGACATCTGTGGTTATCGCCCTGCAGTGGGTGGTTGGTATCATTGAGGATAAAGAGTCGGTATGAAATGTGAAACCAGACCGTAATAGTTCAATGGTTTCATCAATACGACCATAAGTCCTATTCAGCCAATTATCTTGTCAAAGTTTGTAACGTTTTCATGCTTTCGTGGTTTACTTCGAAAGCGACAGTTGATTTATATGCTAAAGACAATTAAGTCCTATAGTTGAACATGACAGGGAATAAGATTTGTATATTAAACCAAGCACAGACATGCAAGCACAATAGATTGCATTACAGTGAAACGGTCATTGTTGATGAGGAATGTTGAAGTAAGACGATCAGGTTATCATGTTCCGATCGAGATAATAGACCAAGAGTGGCACAACGGATGCGACACTCGATTTTCCATTGTACGAAGTGTACAGGTTCGAATCCTACAGCAGCACAAGGACGGATTTCGAAAAAATCGTTGATATTTTTCTAACCTTCTTACAACGTTCGAGGATTGGGCCAAGACACTAGACGAAGGTGCTTGTTACATCGACATTTCCAAAGCTTTCGATAGAGTCAACCATGATATTTTAATAAAAATGCTTAAAGCTTATTGAATAACGAGATTGTTGTTGAATTGGCTAAGGGATTATATTACTGATAGACACGTCCAAGTTCGCGTTGGCAGCACCTTCTCTAAAAGAATAGACGTCACAAATCGAGTTCCGCAAGTCTCGGTGATTGGACTTCTTCTATTCTTGGTGTACATGAACTATATAGTAGAGGATATTGGATGTAACTTGATACTGTTTGCCATGATATTAAAATATGAAAACGTGTCTGGTCTGTTGATGACATTACAACGGGATCTGTGCACCTTATTTCGTTGGTCCCAGTCAAATGAGTTACCATTTAGCCAGAGGAAATCTAAAACGCTGCGGCTTGGCACGCAAGATCTCGTCTGGACCACCGCAGAAAAAGATCTCGGTATCTGGGTGTCGTTTAACCTTAAGCCTGGACATCACTACTAGACAGTGTACAATAATACCTGCCGTATTATGAGCATTCTAAAAGGATATTCAGGAGTTTCACGCTCGAAACCTTACCCCGGTTAATTAATACGGATGTACGTCCTGTTATGGAATTTGGCTGAGGAAGGATATCGAACTACTTGTCAGGATTTATCATCTTGCGGCAAAGTTGGTGTCCCGTTAAATAAATTTTTCTTTCAAAGAGCGAATGTTAAAACTAAATCTACACGATTTTACCCACCGACGGATACGGACTGACCTACTGTTGTCATTCAAAAAACTAGCATACTGAAAATCATCCCTTAAAACACGTGCCTTACTCGAATAGGAAAACATTTAAAGTCATAATGCATTCTGCATTCTCCATTGGATATTCGTCGTAATTTTTTCTCGGTCAGTATTTGTTTATCTTGGAGCATTTTGCCTGAAGTAATCGGAATCGCTCAGAATCTTTTGAGGTTTTTACTTTTAAACTCGATGAGTATATGACAAACCATGCGTATTTAACAGTCCCTATTGATTTTTGGAAGATTTTATATTTTTACTCGATATACAGCGTCATCCTATGGTTATTGTTAAGCTCACAGATAATTCTACCATAAAACATTCTGAGTTTTGAGTTCTGAGCACGCTATGTTTACCATTATTTGTTTCAACGCCAGTTTACTGTTGCCGCCGATAGGAAAATTAAAACAGGAAAGGACTACGGATGACTGCTAATATCAGTGACTTGCATTAGGTAATTCTTTGTACTTGAAGCAAAATTGGTGAATGGATATACTGAATCAAACAGAATGTGTTGAACCCTTGTGGCCGTAAAGCTTTATTATTTTCAAGCTGATTTTCAGCCTAATTCATTTGCATACAGACAAAAATCAGTCATTCGGCGACTGAAAATTCTGTTCAAAGTTGATAAGGATGGCTGCATCAAAGGCAAGCCATAGTTTACTAATAGTGCGTTTCATAAATTGGTTTGTGTTGTTAATCTGTTCAAAGTGACAGGTTTGCTTGAGTGCCACTTGTGGAGATCAACACGTTCTGTTTCCATCCATGTTCAATATGATGCCGAACAGGGTACGCTTATAAAGTCAATCTGAGTCCTTTGAAATTCACGAAGCTTCTGTGGCAAATCTTTCTCATGAACCAGCCTTGTCAGAATAGAATTACTTATCAAGTTCCATCTATCATGAATGACAGTCTGTAAGTTCGTAGATTTTGAATAGCTCCGAGGTGCTACCGTAGTGAAACCGTTTTCTTCTTGAACCAATATTAACACCCTGCAGTTCGTATGAGAGAGTATCATGAGAAGCTCAATAGAAATGAAATTCCCTCTGTTAATGTGTAACATCACATCCAATCCATCTTCTTTCACACAATATTTTTGTAATATCATAATCAAATTTTGTCCTGTTCGTGTTTAATAATGATGCACAAATAGTTACGTAAACCAAGTCATTAATCAACATTACTCTGAGGCAGAGCAGAATATCGAATCACGCGTTATGCTTTTCATCAGAAATTTGTTATCTGTTAATCCCTCACAATAAAATTTGTGCGTCAGAGTGGCTCATGTGATTCACACCTTCAAGTGCAGTGTGAGGAAACGGTAAACCGATGTTTTAGAGAGAATTTAGTAGCGAATTCTACGTTATTCCCTGGTGTTTAAGACTCCACCAAATACTTTATGCGAACAAGAAAATATTCATCGATGGATATTGTAATTATATTGAAATTTTGTTTCAAGTCCATTGGTTTAGCGCCGGCCTTCATGTGTAGGCAAAAGTGACCGTACAGGTTGGTCGTACCAGCCTTATCCAACAGTGGCACACAAGCGCTACTTGTTTGCCATTCCTCTACTGTTTCAAGTGCATGCGGATCCTGATCCTACTGTCCCTACCAGATGAGTTCAAACAGCAGGAAACCAGTTGTGGGGTGTGATGGAAATGAATGCAAATGAGCTTTTTTGTTCATGGTCATGGGGTCAAACCCAGTCCACATGTGCCTGGGTTTATGTGATTGAACGGGTTGGTCGCACCAACCTTATCCAACAATAGCATACAAGCGCAGCTTGTTTACCATTCTTCCACTGTTTCAAGCACACGCGGATCCTGGTCGTACTCTCCCTGCCTGATGAGTGGTGTGTATGTGTGACGGAAATGCATGCAAATGTTGATCTATTTACAGAAATAAAAAGTTTTTAGATAAACTTTTTTACCGCAAACAAACAGCCCCCGGCTTTGGTTTGTAAGTTGTGGGGCATACGAATATAACACACGTTAATGTAGACATTTTCTTTGCAGTGAAGGATTTTTTTATATAATCAGAAGAACGTGCTAATTTACTTTGTGATAGTAGTATGATGATCGATAACGTGGTTCAATGGTTCTTCAGAGATATCAAAAATATTCCAATGGAGTCTCAAACAGTAGGAATAATTTTATCCTCTCTTGATGATTTCTACTCAAGCAATGCTCCAATATAATAGTCAAGTGCATGTTATTAATCTGTTCCGTCATGCACTTGGTATGATGAAGCGTTTTACCCAAAACGTTTCTCGGAATAGTAGGTATTATTAGGGTAAAGATTAAAATTGTCAATTTCGTTCTCGCATCCGAAACAACTTTGAATTATTATACTACAGACCCGCTATATATATTCAGTGTTTTGATTAGAAATAACGTGAACTTTCGGCATAATAGGAGAAAAACTGATAGAACAGACGGTAAGAGAAGTGATATACTGTGACGCTGGCAAAGAACTACTTGCCAATCAGCACGATTTTCCTTGAACTTGTTGAGCAACGGTTCTGTGACGACACGAACTTGCTTATTTCACAGGTTTGAATGTACAGTGAGTCTTTTGAAATCCGCCGGGTATGATAAAATCCATGGATTAACATAAAGTTTCGATCTTAGTACAAAAAAAATAGAAATTTGTGAACAAATAATGCAATATTCTTAGATTTATTCATAGATGATATGCGGGTAAAAAGCTATGCTTTACAAGGGTCGGATGGTAAAAATATCAAAATATTATTAGAGATTATTTTCAAACGTGAAAAACATACTTGTCCATGTGAACGTCTAGTGATTTCTTGAAAACATCAACGGTTCCAGATTGTACCACGTGAGTAGGTAAGCTGTTCCACAATTGCACATTGCTGACGGAAAATGCATATTTGCGGCAGTTCAACCTGCTATGCTGTTGGTAAAGTTTTAATTGGTGACCTCGCAGATGTGTGTAGTGGGAAAGATGAAATAAACGACTGCAGGGATGATTTGTTGGATTAAGCACTGTCCAAATGAATATTAGTGCTCCTCGTTGCCGTCTGTATTGAGCCGAATGCAAATTCAATATTTTAAGTCTAATTTCGTATGGATAATTACAACGTTCATTTACCGGTAACGTTTTCAATGAGTATATCAATTTCCATTCAGTTGATTTATTAAACGTTTAAACACTTTTATTTATTTATTATACTCGTGAACGTATCGATTTACCATGGAAAATGTTTAGTAGAAAGTTTTAAATCACATTAAAATCACTTTACCGAGACGGATTTATACAGTCAAACAGTTGAAATATGGCTGGGAATAGCGTGAAATCTGTAGCGATATGTAGGATGGTGACATGAACAAAATAGAATTCGTGAAATAAAGCCTTTCAGAACGTTTCACTTTATGAGACCGCTGAGGATTTTGATCGCATTTTTCTCTCTCTACGGTTCTTCGGCTCGAGGTATTAGAGCTGATAGTATTTCACACACTGCTTAGCAGTCGCAGTTCTTCATTCAAATCTCAGATTTTTATTTATTTATTTATTTTTATTTTAGAAAAACAATTCTGACGAACAAAGAGTACTGAATGACTAGGTATATGGGGTAGCATCATATAATCTTCCCAGAGTTAATAGGAGCAGTCACATAGCACATGATTTTACGTGTATTCATCGAATTTCGAATTGAAAACCACCGCAGATTCTGACCTATTGTTTTCGGTCAGTTAAGTGTAACCACTCCTCCCAAAAGTTTAGCCATGCTGAAAATAGTACCCCTTGAGTAGCAGACGTGCTAAATGCTATACCATTGATTCCCTTGTTTCACTGTTTTATAAAGGTTTATCTCGAAACTGTTTCAGATCATGGTTGACTGTTTGTATGAAAGCAAAGTTGTCATGAAATTATAATTGTTTCCGTTCTACAGAAACTGTCACTATCATATCCATTTGATAAATACAAATAGCGCTAAACCGTTTAAACAAGGTTGATGATCACAATTAGATTTGACATGTATCACTTTATATTGTGGCTCCACAATTTTAATTTGCATTTTACTTACAATTTCATCGAGTTTTCATACAGAAAGCCTACTCAAGTTTACAGACTCTTTTGTGTATTGAAAGTTCTGCTATTAAGTATTATTGATTAGTTTGAGCATTCGACTGTGCTTGGTGGCCAGGTTGTTAAAGCCTCAAGTTCCATGCATGTTTGGCCATGTTTCATTACCAATCCGGTATTCCGTGTGACAGTGAACAGTTCTATTCCATCCGAGCACATTTAAGTGCGATTTCTACAAAATAATGCCACAATAGTGCTAATGGTCGATAAATTCGTCTAGTGAGCGACACACGTGGATTTGTGCTCCATGGTGCACACGATAGGCATAATTCCTTTGACTTGGATTCTTTACTTCTACAAAATGGCTCGTTTGAAGTAAGTTTCAGAGCATGCCGTTCAAAACTGGTCGGGAATTTCGACTGTGGGCTACATAAAAAACAACACGCTGAGAATCCTGAAGATGATTGTAAAACACATACTTACAACCATACACAAATGACATTACAAAAAAATTGTTTAATCACGAGTATTTTAAAATATTTCCACCTGCATTGCATTTCACAGACACCGGTGATTGCCACCATCGCCTTTACTGTAATTACGGTGGTGCTCGAAATGATCTTCAGTATCGTCAGTCTGGCTGATTTTCTCAGTCTTGGCACTCTGATCGCTTATTCAATGGCATCGATCGGTGTGTTGGTGTTGCGCTACGGGATACCACCGGAAGAAACCATCAGTCCGGAAAAAGCGAGGGATCAACAACCAGTAAGTGCCAGTCATTAAACGATGCCTTGGATGAACTTATTGATACTGAGCACTGTGGGTGGTTAAACTATCTTGTTCTCATTACCTAGTTGTTACACCTCACTGCTTAAGGGAATCAAGCGTATATGGCCTGAAAAAATAGTTAACCACTTGGAATCACATATATACAATCTGTAGCGCAGCATGGTTTTCGTATATCTCACTCATTCGTGACAAACTTGTTGACGGTGTTAAACGACTGGACCCAAGCGGTTGACGAGGGAGCTAGCATCCACGCTTGCTATCTGGATATGTCTAAAGCTTTTGACCGAGTTGATCACTTTTGACTAACACAAAAGCTGAAGCAGATGGGTATCATCGCACAGCTACTCGTATGGCTTGAAAGTTACCTCTGTG
This sequence comes from Atriophallophorus winterbourni, assembly GCA_013407085.1. Classification (NCBI taxonomy): domain Eukaryota; kingdom Metazoa; phylum Platyhelminthes; class Trematoda; order Plagiorchiida; family Microphallidae; genus Atriophallophorus; species Atriophallophorus winterbourni. The sequence continues at coordinate 10,118 of JACCGJ010006165.1, forward strand.
GGTGTAAGGCGATCGTTCGACTCAACGCGGTACAATCACGGGATATTGACGCCTCTAGTGGCAATGTTCCGTCCTCGGGCCAATACTTTTCTTGGTTTACATCAATGGCAAGGTGATCATGTAAGATGATTCTCATTGCTGATGATATTAAACTTTGGACGCGGATAAAATTAACTGCGGACTGTGTACAGCTTCAAAGTGATTTAAATGCTTGTCATGAATAGTCGGTACTGAATAAGCTGCCATTCGATTTCCAAAAATGCAAGGCGTCGCAAATTGGTAAGCCATTCTAGTGCCATTATCTCTTAGTCAGACGATTTTGATCTGAAGGGAGTCGGAAAGAGATCTTGGAGTCTGGGTATGCGGCAGCCTGAAGAACAGCCT
>JACCGJ010006167.1:0-38549 GCA_013407085.1 Atriophallophorus winterbourni
GTAAATAATGCGATCATTGAGGAATGCATTCTGCAGCCATGTTACTGAAAAAGGAGCATCAATGGATGTTCGACTCCTGCATTACATATTGCTCTCAATGAGTCCGTGTAATCTCGAAATCGAAATCAAGTGGAAATGAAAAATAATTCGATGCTATAAAAGCCGGTTTGTTCATATACCACTGCACTTTCTGGTGAATTCTTGTATAAATTTATCGCATTGTTCTACGCAACGTGATTAGGTTGGTAAAACGAACGAAGTATGCAATGGAGTGGAAGATAAGAATTGATGTGCAATCTTAGATTACCAACTTCAACCGTAAAACCCCTTCCAGAAATGTCCTAGGATTATCTGAGTTGCATGATGTTAATTTCTCTCCAAATAATCATGTAATTCAAATAACCAACGTTCAGTTATGTTGAGTTATTATTGTTCGCCATCTTATGATCTAAAGTAATCAAAATTCCATCGAATTATTGTGTTTTGACTGCGTGAAGAACGTTTCATAACATTGTGCACATTTCGAATGCAAACGCATTATCAGGGCATACATAACTCGATCAAAAATTCTGTCGCCATGAGTACGTGAAATATACTTCGTTATTTCTTCCTTCGATATGAAAAAGGGCAAACTTCTTTTTCAGACCAACGTCACTTTGTTGATGCTTGGTAGAGAGATTTCCTATCACGGAATTATTATTCCTTGTGTGAGAATTTGTTCTGATAGAATTATATCAGCCTTGAAATAACTAAAATTGTCCAACAAAAACACTAGCCAAATTGTTTCGGGATGACCATAAACGTTGCTCTCAGATTTTATCACAAGTCAATTATTCGCGGAAGTGATGCAATAATATTATCAAATATTAAGCGTTATCCATCGACTAGCAACCAGCAGTTACGTAACACAAGGTTTCCTTATCAATGTTGAGCTCAGCATTGTTCATTCCTGACCTATGACCCCGGATTAGAAACAGCCCAGCAACATGAAAATTTATCAGGTTATTGCGTCGCGACATGTTGGCAAGATGATGGCATTAATTTACTTCGAATCCTTTGATGAAAACACATCGAGCAGTGATTTTTCATCTTTCACTTACAATAATATCATGAAAATCAGGATTCATACTATTTATTACGAGCGAAAAAATCGCATTTTATGATAACAAACATCACAATATAAAGTCATAGGATTACTTATGTTAAGTTGAATGCTTTATTGCAACATCGACGCTGAAGTGATTTTAATCAAACTTTTATATTGATTACCTGAGATATTTTTCGATCTAGATTTTATTCTTTTTGATATTACCCAACTCCTAGTTTAGAACAATCTACATTTCTTACATGTTCTCATGTTGAGTTGCATCTATGAGTGCAAAAAACGTCATCTGCGTACCGTAGTCTGAGATTTCACCGTCTCTAACTTCAATCAATTGAAGCTCTAAGCATTCCATTATCTTAGTTACCCTATCAGACGATTGATGTTTTTCCGAGTATAAAAAATAGCTTCTGCTCACTCGAATTGCTAGTCACTGAGAATAAATCATCGCTTGGAATTCACGTCAATTAAAATGACTGTATCTTATGAAGAATGAATTTAGTGAAACCCGGACTGCGGCATTAGCGAATTATCTCAACCGTCGACAATTTCGTCAACCATGCATACAATATTTTAAAAACAAGGCATGCACTAAAGCTCAATGAACTTTATTTGTAGATATTATAGTTAGATATATCGATGCTGTGATGGTATGTTATGCAATCGCGAGCACAGGCGCAGTCAAAATAATTTAATACGTAGATAATTAATAATAATATGACGTCTTATCCGCAACGTCACTTGATTATAAATAATTCCTTTAATCCATCACGCTTTCAAAATCTTACAAAGTCCGATTCCATGTCACTTAACCTATCTTATTTGCGACTCATATTACGTTGAATGTTATTTACACAGGGATTGACTCAATGATTACCAAAGCAAAAGAGATCCCGATTAATGACTTTTGAACTACACGAGAATCGTGATCAAATATTGGATGACATTATTAGGAAAATCAAATGGCGGGTGGCAATGTGCCCAATTAGGCGTTAGACAAATTTCCTCATTAATTCGCCATCGATCAGGTCATATGCACTTCGCTAATAAAAACGAAACCGTCGTGCGATGGTTCACCTTCCATAAAAAAACGAAATAATCAGATTTTCATTTAAGTTATTACTCATAAGTAGTCAATAAATCATCCAAGATTTGGAATTATGCAAGAACGAAATACAGATTTACATTTTTAATTTAATTAACGCTTTTTGACATATTGGGACAATGTTTGCACGAATATTGAAAAAACAAAATCTGAACAAATATTTTGATTTGAAAGAACGACACCCCGAATTTCGAAAGTATCACGCAAATTGAAGTGATGACTAGAACGGTTAATTTGCATGCATTTCCATCACACGTACCACGGTTGCTTTCTTGCTTTAGGCACACATCAGGTAGAAAACATGTTATCCGAAATCACGTGTCTCGTGTTGGCCGTACCAATGATAATGTTTCAACTGGCTCCAAGTGAATGCTGTGGCGCAATTTTCTACGTTCTTCTTCATCGTATTCTAACCTCTTCCTTATTAAGGGGGCACTGCCTTTCCATACATTACCACAAGTCCAGCGTAGTGCATGGAGTGACTGCATACTAAGTGCCTTTAGATCTCGCGATCGCGGGAGGTTTCAAGTGCCTCAGATCGATTAGATTTCATGTCCGCTATTGGCGTATTATCACCGTGTATGTTTGTTTTGAATCGGAGAGTTTTAGCTACAGTATACTACTGTAGCTTCGTTTCAGTCCATTGACATGCTTTTACTCGACAAGCATCGCAATACTCACTTCAAATGGCTTGGTTACTATTTGAAATGGTGCATTCTAAAATTTGAACCTTAACCCGTGCAACAGTGGAATCTGTAAATGTTGATCCATGCAACTGCATTTGTCATCCCACCAAATAAAAACAATTTTCACCCGTTGGATTTTCACGTGATTCCTAAACCGCTCAGTAAACAACCAAATCTCGTTTCTGTTTGTTATATTTAGGCAACTAAAATGGAATGGAATTGAATTGAATTTAACCCGTCAATCTTGGAAGTAGTAACCTAGTAATCACTAAGAAAATATTCTTGCTAATATAGTTGACGAATTTCCCATATTTTCATCTTGGTGAACATCAACAACCGAGACCAGATAGTTGAATTTTCTAAACAAAATTATCACATGCATCGACACCATGTATTTGACTTATATCAAGAGAAATATTACAATAATACAATGTGTTTTTTACAGAGCTTTCAAACAATCTTGTAATGTGAATCTTTTAGTTGAAATAGTACACAGCAATGATGCTAGAAACTCCATTCATTTTTCACAAGATGGAAGCACTGACGGAGATGGGGGTGCTATGACGTAATCGCTGAGCACACTATACTGATTGGGAAATCAAGATCCAATCCGGTGCAAGAATGAGATGTTGGGCTCACCCGGACATGATCATTGGATAATCGTCGGTGAATTGTAGAATAAAAATGCGAGCACACTTTCGTGGGAGTCATATTGAGCTGACGGTCGGTAAGTTCATTAACATTTAAGATGACCGATTGGTCATACATGAAGCATTTACATAATAAGATCCAATAATAATTAACGATATTAAATGTACACAGTTAATCATTCAACTTGCAGGAATGGATATCCTTTCAGAACATGGTTTACTCGAAAATTTGCAATGGCTTAGAAAAGCACACAAAGAAAACGAAATCTTCTGCAACCTAAATCCATTCGATATGTTTTCGTCGACTTCATCTTCCGACGCTGAAATAGAGCAATGTTTTTCAGTGAATTGTGGACAATATCACGATTCACCAGCGTCAACAAACAACGCTTCCCAAATGCACATGACGCGGAATCATTCAGCTGGAACGAAATCGCCTGTATTAAATTACTTAGCAAAGCTGGAACGCCGCATGAGAAATTGTCTTTTACCATATACCGAACTTGATCCGAACGTCAACTGGACATGTGCTGACCCAAACACGTTCACACCTGATTCATTCGCAACACAGTCATACGACAATGGAAATCTACACGTGGACCCTGCTCCGTGGGCATCATCAATGGAAATCTCGACCAACTCGGAGATTCAACATTCCGTTCCTTCTCAGGTTCACGGGCAAATTCTCCATGAACAAGATGCGATGATCTATGCGCAATATATGGGAAATGAAGCACAGTTCTTGTGAGTTTTGTTCCATCGAAACACCGATATGCATTGTAAATAGATGTGCATATATTATGTAATACATCTAAAATAATGAACCTTTAGTTGATTATGTTCAAATGATTTGTATGGATGTGTTGCACTCGGTTGCACCTGACGTAAAATAATGTAAAACTTGATTATTTGCATTTCTCGTCAAACTCATGAAGACGAAATTTAAATTATCACAGCGAATAAGTTAGACTTCGTGTCCTGATGCATTTATCTCAAATGTTGCAGAAACTATCTACATTGATTGATGCCAGGTTCAATGCTTAAGTATGATGGGCATATGATAGCAGCATTCAATGCATCAGAATTGAAGTAATATTGTAAATGCGACTGAATATTTGCTTCTAGGATGACTGATTTCCTTGTTCACTAGTCTTAGAATGTATTTTATTGAGATTAATTAGTAAATAAATTATCTTCCCTTTACTGTTCAATTACAGCGGTCTGTCTCCCGCGGAATCTCCTGATATGTCTCAAGTCGGTTTGATGCCAGTCAATTTCGACTACGATTACAGCCCTGCAAATGCGTACATTGCATGTACAGGAACGTTTGATTGTACCTCGACATACAATGCCATGTATTAATTTTGTGTGTAAAATCTCAATAATATATACTTCAGTGTTTATAACAATCGCAATTTACAATGTAATTTTGGGGTTCCTCACTTAGTATAAGCAAAATACGTAACATTGTGATGCTACAAAATGCATTGTGTGGCCAGCCATGTTTGCGAATGAATGCCAGAGTAAAACGATGACAGAATAGTTGCAGCATGATTTCGTGGGAATATTGTGAATGGTAGTTAGGATTCAATTGTCAATTTTTTTTCTAACAGAGGAATCAAAGTAAAATATAACCGTCATTTTGTCGACATATCTTGACGCAATAACCTGATAGCGGTTGTCTAAATCCCGGGTCATAGTTCAGGATGCTAAGCTCAACGTGGATAAGGGAACCGTGTGTTACGTAACTGCTGGTAGCTATTCGATGGATAACGCTTAATATTCGATAATTTTATTCCGAAAGATACGCGAATAATATTGTCGGGATAATCTCTGGTTATGATGATACTTAAAAAATCGGCTAGTTTTTTTGTTCGAAAATATTAGATATTTCAAGGCAGATAGAATTAATTGAAGATCAATTTGTTACTCAAGGAATAATAGTTTTGTGATACGAAATATCTCTACCAAGAATAAACAAAGTCACGTTTGTCAGAAAAAGCAGTTTGCCCGTTTTCATATTGAATGAAGCAATAACGAAGTATATTTGACGTGCTCAAGGCGACAGTAATTTTGACATGTATGCATGGCCTGATAATAATTGACAAAGATTTATTGTAAATGTTGACCGGACATAATTACATAATTCAAATAGTTTCGACCTAACGATGGCAATCAGCCTGAAACCAGTAGTGGTGTGTAACTGATGGGGATGTGAGCAACTCATTACTTTGGTCAAATAGATTCCGTTTAATTTGCCGCGGTAATCCATCCAGCAATTGTATTTGAGTGATAAGTAATAGCTGACGATTGGTTGATAGAATTATTCTATACTACTTCTAAGTAGCCTTTAAATTGTATATTTATTTGAGAAATTGCATTCGCTGTAATATTGTGAAATGTTCTCATGTAATAAATAAATGCGAGAGAAATAGTCAATAATACGGAGCAGTGTAGTATTCTAACGGACTGACATTTTTCGCCAACAACAGTGAAATCGAATGAACAAAAAAGCAATACAGTCATTATATAATTAACCAAATTCGATTTTTATGCACAATTCATGAAGAATTGAAAGTAAGGCGTCGCGCTATGCAAGTTATCCTTGGGATTTGTTAGTATGTTGAACGATATATGAATCTCTAAATACAAGCTGTACTTTGTATAAATGTCCGAGGAGACATGCTGTGTGAACATGAAACTGGGATCACTTAATGCTTTCAGCATTTAGGAAGAGACCGATTTTCAATCAGCAGTTTATGTCAACCAGCATTTACTACAATTCTGTGTAAATAATTACGAATGTGATGTTCAATAATGCAATATTTGAAAAATTGAATTATGTCCAACATGAACTAAACGCAAAAGTATTCATGAGAATAGGCAACTGATCACGAAGTATTATCGATTATTGCGCAATTAATCAATTAATGGAGTATTATAAAATTTACATGAAAAATATGTCCTTATTCATCCATAGAACAATTATAAAAATTGTATCGTTCTTGGCATCTCCCTAGTAGAATGACTGTCAACATGGCTTGTCCTGCTGATATACCGATGAGGACATTTTCGGCTGTTGTAATTAACGTTAGATCATTTTCTGAACTCAATTACATATCTTTGCGTTAAGCAATTACGGTTGAACAGACAGTGCGCAACGGGAGTGGCATTCATTCTGCGAATCTCGAATTAAAATGCGCTGCGTCAAATCGTTGAATCACTACGTCCACGGTAGGTGATTAGCCGCCATAGATTGCTTCATGGATGTGTCACTTTCCGTCAGTATCAGCGATGACGCTCTAAGCGTAAGTCTTCACGATCTGTACTCCAAGCTCAATCGATTCAAACGAGTTACAAAATTCGATATGTTGAGTGGTCACGTGTGAGAATTATCATGCGACCTTCATGGGTCATGTGGATTGAACGATCAGCTGGCCAAGTCGAAGAAGAGCTGAACCCTACCAAAATATGCTTGCCGTTTGGATGTCTAATTTTGTCTGCGGGAATGAGTGATCTTCAGCTTAGTTGAATGCGAGTAATGTAGATCTCATTGATTTTCTAAGCTGTTCGGTTGATCCAGTTGAGTAATGTTAAGTCGTTGAAACGAAATTGGTTCCATAGAAGGACCATGGGCTTGTATATTTAATACAGCGTTTGACAGCCGGAAATAACATCCGGGATATAATTATAGTGCAAATTACATTCAGGATGCCATTTTAAATCACAGCTTTCGTGCCACAGAAGTCCTGAAATAACCCGAAGAAATCAGAGTTTGTAGTCTACAACAGATAATTTGTGACAGATTATGTTTTAAAGATTGCTAAAAATGTTTGGAAAATAGGTAAATATTCTACATTTTGAATTAGAACCAATGTCGACTCATGTAATTTGTATTGTACAACTCACGGAATTCGTGGAACGAGAAAGCTCATTTGTATCATGTATAATAAAACCGTCGATCCAGTATTATAATTAAATATCTGACATCTTTTCTCTTGTGCCCATAATTATTATGGCTTGATGATCCCAGATTTGTGGGTTGTTACATCGATATGGTGACGATGAAATATTCTGAGAGATTCGGTCTGATTAATCCATTCGTATATATGCTCAATTAATATATTTTGAAACGATGCAGTATTGAGCAAACATGTTTAATGGAATACTCATGTTAGCTTAAATATCCATCGAACAAATCCTACGACTGGTTGCATGCCGTTTGCACTCAACAGGCATGGACAGTAGGATCAGATCGAAACAAACTTAACCAACAATGGCATGCAAGTGCAATCTTTCATTAAATGTTTATCATGTAGATTCACCGTTCAATAGGTAATATTTAGTGTAAGGTATAATGGAAATCCCAAATTATCTACGTGGTTGGTAGCAAAAGGAAATGTAAATTCTAAACTAATAGAAAGCTATGTTTTGTAAATAATGCGATCATTGAGGAATGCATTCTGCAGCCATGTTACTGAAAAAGTAGCATCAATGGATGTTCGATTCCTGCATTACAAATTGCTCTCAATGAGTCCGTGTAATCTCGAAATCGAAATCAAGTGAAAACGAAAAAATAATTCGATGCTATAAAAGCCGGTTTGTTCATATACCACTGCACTTTCTGGTGAATTCTTGTATAAATTTATCGCATCGTTCTACACAACGTGATTAGGTTGGTAAAATGAACGAAGTATGCAATGGAGTAGAAGATAAAAATTGATGTGCAATCTTAGATTACCAACTTCAACCATTAAACACCTCCCCTAAATGTCCTAGGATTATCTGAGTTGCATGATGTTTATTTCTCTCCAAATAATCATGTAATTCAAACAACCAACATTCAGTTATGTTGAGTTATTATTGTTCGCCATCTTATGATCTAAAGTAATCACAATTCCATCGAATTATTATGTATTGACTGCGTGAAGAACTTTTTATAACATTGTGCACATTTCGAATGCAAGCACATTATCGGGGCATACATAACTCGATCAAAAAGTCTGTCGCCATGAGCACGTGAAATAGACTTCGTTATTTCTTTCTTCAATATGAAAAAGGGCAAACTCCTTTTTCAGACCAACGTCACTTCGTTGATGCTTGTAAGAGAGATTTCCTTTCACGGAATTAGTATTCCTTGTGTAAGAATTTGGTCTTTAATTAATTCTATCAGCCTTGATATAACTAATATTGTCGAACGAAAACACTAGCCAAATTATTTCGGGATGACCATAAACGTTGCTCCTTAAATTTTATCACAAGTCAATTATTCGCGGAACTGATGCAATAAAATTATCAAATATTAGGCGTTATCCATCGACTAGCAACCAGCAGTTACGTAACACACGGATTCCTCATCAACGTTGAGCTCAGCATTGTTCATTCCTGACCTATGACCCCGGATTGGAAACAGCCAAGCAACATGAAAATTAATCAGGTTATTGCGTCACGACATGTTGGCAAAAGGATGGCATTATTTTACTTCGAATCTCCTGTTAACAACAGATCGAGTATTGATTTTCTAACTTTCACTTACAATAATCTCATGTTAATCAGGATTCATACTATTTATGACGAGCGAAAAATCGCTTTCTATGATAACATCCATAAATCAAATTTATCGGGAATGCATGAAATTTACAAAAATGATTCCCCACTATGGCGATTCTGCTTATGTACCCAGGTGCAATGTTGAATTCGGTCAACATATATTTATCAAATTGAGGCTTGAACATGTTCAGGGTTGATGCACACGTGATAAGTGGGGCAGAGTGTTCCGAAAAAACCAAGTCGGACAGCAAAGATGAACCTTCCACAGTTTGGTCCAGAGTGTGTTATGGTCAACGTTTATATTGATTGCCTGAGATATTTTTACATCTTTATTTTATTCTTTTTGAAATTTCCCATTTCCTAGTGTAGAACAATCTACATTTCTTACATGTTTTCATGCTGAGTTACACCTATGGGTGCAAAAAACGTCATCTGCGTACCGTAGATAATCGTTAATAAAGCGTAATCGTCTGGTACTCTGAGTTTTCAGTGTATCTAACTGCAAATAATTGAATCCCTGAGCATTCCATTATCTCAGTTTCTCGATCAGAGACATCTAGCATATTAAGGGTGATTGATATTTTTCTGAAAATAAGAAATAGCTTCTGCTCACTCGAATTGCTAGTCACTGAGATTGAATCATCGTTAAGAATTCACGTCAATAAAGGTGGCTGGTGGCATGGAAAATGATGATGGTACGTTTAATTTTGTATCTCAAAATTTATTCATTGAAATTCTTTGACATTTTGTGTGCTGTTTGTTCACATGAAGATGTATTATTATTTTAAATTATATGTTATTTTCTTCTAAAACAGATGTTTAATAAGTATTTTTATCAAAAAATATTTTTTTCACAAAAAACGAATTTCGGAGTGTATATGGTGAAATGAGATTCAAAACACATACATCAATCGTGTTTGGGTAGTTGTGTATGCTAGAAAAATATCTATTAAAGGTTAGAATACGAAAAAGCTCACTCACAACCAACATAGGCCCAAAACTTAGAAAAATAGATAGTTTAAAACACTTTCATTGCACTCCATGGTAAGATTTACATACACATGCTTATTGTAATCTTTTTATCTCAATGTTTACTACAAAAATGTCCGAAAGCAAAATGCACAACACAACTGAAATGCAACATTTGATGAAAATGAGTTTGAAGTTTTACATACAGTGTATTATACAAAATAATGAGACAAAACGATATATGCTGTTGCAAATTGAAAATAAATAAAGTCCTTTTATCTAGGGACAAATATCACACAGTGTTTAGTTTTTCTATCACACAGTGTTTAGTTTTTCTGCAATTGCCTGCATTATGACCCCGTCTTTGTGCGCGCTATTGGCGCCGAATAATGTCAATTGCCTTCCGGCGCTTATTGGCCTGCTGGCTGCTCTTCCTGCTGGCATCTCTCACACTGCTGGAATCTGCCATCACTGCAATGTCTTCTGCATGGTTCTCTGCAGCCAAATCCAGTTCTTGCAGAACACTCAGCAGGGCAGAGGACCATTTGTTGAAGCGTTGAAAGGCAACTGCAACAGTGGTGTAGACTGTGCAGAGACATGCCCACCGTTCTTTAGGATACTGCTTCCAAACCATGGATTGGAAAGACTTTTTCGTGTATTGAGTCTTTTCATCCGGACACCGCTCTAGCAAGCTCCTGTCTGCAAGGCGTTTATAGACTAGGATCTACAGATGCAAACAAAAAACAACTTTTGTAAAACATGGATAACAAAGTGTTTATAATTTTTGAATCGTTACATCAACACCCAAATGAAAATGAAACGATGAATGACAATGCATGTAATATTTATGAACAAAAATTTATTTTGTCCGTTGACTCACTTACATTGGAATCACAGTAGCCACAAAAAACGGTCTTGAAAAGTTCGTTCAGGGCTTGGAGATTCACAATTATATTGTGGTTTTGCTCGGTGACTAGTTGAAATGGTGCAGGAAATAAATCAATTTCTTTGCTATGTACAATCTGTGACGCTTGTTGCATCAATCGCTACCGTGGTAACATTTTTCCTCTTTTGGATCTTGGGCCAATGAGAACGCGTTTCGCATGAAAAATGCTGTCCATTTTCGCGCAAATTGTGCCTTTGTGCATTAAAGTTTTTATGTGGGAAATCAGTTGCTTTCAAGGCCGTTTCTTGACCTTTCAATCGGTATACAACATGTCGGGTGCTTCGTAGCGAAACTGCCCGTAACCATGGGTTGAAAATCGGCGTTTTACGGGCCATCAGGCAATTTAGGAAAAAAATCTGTCGAACCAGTTCTTTAAAAACTCCTTCATTTTCAGAGAAATACGTATCTTTAGACAAAATAAATTATAGTATCAGATGAAATAGACATCAAAGTATCATTTTCTAGAAAAAACTCAAAACAAATTGAGTTTCTGGAATAAACAGGTTGGATAATTTGAAATTCTAAAAAATTTCGAATGAAAGCCACTCTATCCAAGTTTGTTTTATCATTTCCTGAACAAATTCGCTTCAATAAAAAAATCTTTTCCAATAGATGACCACATTTTCGATGTCGGAACAAGTACATGACGGCACATTCGTTCAAATATAAAATATTCGACAGTTCACAGAAAAAACATAATCACCAGGAAACTATTCCCACACTTTATTTGGATACATTCAATAAGTCTAGCTGAATTGAATGATGTATAATCACTTTATTTAAGCTGTCTTTCATTTTAACATTTTATGACATGATGCCCAACATCATTTCAGGAATGGTCGTCGAAGTCTAGTCACAACGCAATATTTTGATGACATCATTGGTATCAAAGGGAAGTCATCACGTATCCTATACCCATCATTCAGTTTTCAGAATTAGATTTTAGTACCATTGATTAATGCATTTGAAATTTCAGCAAACAGCTTGACATCCCGATAGGATTGCATGTTCTTTATTTAACCGAAAACAAATGTTTATGATTACTTCCGAGCGCTATAGACAAAAGATCTACGCGTATCAATCACTGCTCTTATATATGCTCATATATGTCAAAATTGACTCATACGCGACGGATAAGTTCTTACTCACATTCATCCTTCAAAGTAGAACTGAGCAGTTTGCTTAATTGACCTATGAGCTTTTCATCAAAAACTGGCAAATTCATGCGTGGCGCTATCATGTTAATCAAATTAGGATGTGTGCGACATGAGATGGAAAATTTCGCTCATCAAATGTGTTTAGTAACAAGGTTGTTACTGGGATAATAAAGCAAACATGTCCGTTATTCAAGATTGAGACGAATCTTTCCCTGAGAATTTATGGCATGACCAGATTGAGATTGTTATTGAATAGGCAATGTTGATTTCGCCTAAAGAATCACTTCAATCGTCACTTCGACAAAACAAAAAATGACATTGTACGAAATCGCTTAAGTCTTTTTCATGTTAGGTACATCTTCAGAGTAACTGAACTATTAATTTTAATATCAATTCAATTATTACACAACTGGAAGACTTTACATTCAACAATATTTCTGACTCGTGTGCTACAGAATCATTTAGGTAGCAGCTGGATGATTGTATAGAAAATGGTTCATTGTGTATGAAAAATGGTTACTCAACAGTATATCATTATTTGCAGCAAACTAAGGCCAATTCTGTCACGTTGTAATGTTCAGAAATGCAAAAATCGAAATAATTTCAGTTTATATTAGATTACCGACAATACATATACTGTAAACATCACGAGAGTTCGATTTATTCATTGAATGTGATTGACGGATATATGATTTTTTGGTTGAGAACAATCAATGAAAACCGATTACTTCGGAATAATATGAAGTTGATTAAATCAACCTAGAAAGTCAACAAAAACTAGCGTCGTTTCTCGACAGTCATTGAAATATATATAACATGATTAACAACGTAAGGAAAGTTTCTAACAAATCACACAGATGTAAGAACAAGACGCATTTTAAATGCTTACGCCCGTCGCATAAACTCAACATTTTGGCTACCTTATAACGTCTAAAATAATGTAGATGTAAACAGATCAACCAGATTTCAAATCAATAATGCTCGCCACACTCTATTTCACAGTGAAAGTGGAATCATTGATCCAAGCGAGAACATCACATTCATATGTTACTTTCAGTTCGCCAAACACTGCAATTTCCAAAATTGCATTACAAGGATTCAACTCACTGCTCAAATAGGAACAACTAGTGTAAGCTTTGAAACATGTATTATTATAATATTACTAATAACCTTATGGTTTATATATTTGACGGAATCCTAAATGAATGAAAGTGCTCAATTACAGTTTGCATTCAAGAGGATGAGTTTGATTCACGTGAAGATGACTATTTCGGGAATAGCCGTTTCCATGTCTCTCGTAAAGCTGACGATTTCGACCGTGCTAACCACAGCATACTGCTACAGAAATTTAAGCAGCTCAGGATGGGCGGCAGATTATTGTCCTGGATATAGGATTAATCGACTGCTATTGTCATTAGAGTTAGAGTTTATGGGGCACCGTCCAGCCCATTGGAAGTTAAAAGTGGCGGACCTTCAGGCTAAGTCATGGGGCTAATACTCTTCCTCGTTAACTAAATGATATGCCTGTTGAAAACAGAAATTTCTGGTAAACGACAGCACAGCTCAGAAGGATCTTCGGTAGTTTTACAAAGAATGTTTGCTGCTCAAGCATGGAACCCATAGGTATAAAAGGACATGGCATACTGCAATGCGTATGCGAACGCGCTACAGAATTGGTGACCAGATTATACAATAGGCCATACGAGGAGAACAGTGCAAATCTGAACCTATTTGACTTTTCGTACCGTCGAGACATGGATGACTGATCCTGCTGTTCATATTCTGCATACAGTGGATCACCCATTTGAACATCTGTTGAATTGAAAAAGTTGCACGTGATAGCAGATCTCACGGCTTCAAGTTCATTATTTCTCACTCTAGATCAAATTGTCGAAGGTTTGTCTCTGCTGTCCGAGTTTATTTTATACGGAAATCTCTGCCCCAATATATCATTTGTGCGTCAAGCCTGATTATGTTCAAGCCTGAACTTGACAACTATATGTTTATGAAATCTAACCTCGCACCGCAATATAGATGAAAACCTTTCCGTATGCAAAAAATATATTTGTTGTTTTTATGCATTCCGTGTTTTGAATGCACATGAATAATAATTTTTTTGTTTGCTTTTTGCTCACATCGTCACTACTTATGAGTATAAGTTCTTTAGAAATCTTTAAAGCACAGGCGAGATACACTTGTCTTTCACATTTATTCTTTTACTATTTGCTATTCGGCTCAATGATAATATTTCAAACACGAAATTTTTTTGCTCTTTCCATTTTGCTCAGAATTTTCTCTGGATGAATTTGAAGAAATATTAATTAATAAAATATAATCACGTTGTAAGAATGTGAATTGCCCAATTACATGAAGCCAGAAGCAGCTTCTTGGTCATCTATCAGCGCTATAACATTGTGATGAGAGTAGACAAAATCTCACATCGTGTTGCTTCAGTGTACAATTGATTTTCCAAACGGGGCAGAACAAACCCCATAACTCGAATTATAACATGTGGACAGCATTTATAGCGTCCGATTGCGTAAAATATGCTTCGTTTATATTGCCACATGTTGAAACGCGTGAAAAAATTAACCTGTGGCACGGCTAATTTGAGGGCCACAAACGTTATTGACAATACCCAAAACTTATGCAACTCGCTGGTTCACAGCTGATCGCGTTTTGAAGTGCATCACTTAAAGCCATAATGACGATCTGTCTAACTGTTTATTTCTTGCAGAATCAAACAGATAGTCGAACTGGTGACGACATGATCACGTAAACCCAGTGGGATTACTTTAGCAACTTTCTCAAACATCGTGTTGATTGTTTGTCAGAATAAGATCTGGAGTGAAGGCACATTGGTTCCGCGGTATCTTGCATTACATGCAATGTGGTTGTAGAGGGGATCATCGTTCAACGACACACGCAATAAGCGTTCGATTGATTGTTCTGTGTGAAGAGTACTGCTCCGCAGATTTGGTAACTTGAAGTTGACCATTATTAAAATTCCACAAATCAATCGGCAAGTAACCATGCGAATCCTGTCGAGTATTGCCAGATTTTAAGAATCCAGTGCAGACGGCGTGTGATATTCTAATCCCAAAATACAGTTTCCGTCAGTACAGTTAGCCAATCGTACTGAGTACCAGGTTATTAAATGTTTTCGCTGTAGTAAAATGTTAATTCTCTTCCTCTCGTATCGCGAATAAGTCACATGCCGGATAATTCTATTTTACTATTTGTTTTTTGAGTCTGTAGCATTTTTCTAGTAATCGTGATAATGTATGTTGAATATTTTATAAAACTTTAGGCAGTTCACCGATTTTTGTTGAACTAACATTGTGCGTTTTTGTATAGAGGTATTTGATAATAGTTTTTCTCAGAAAGGTTGGGGTGTGGGAGAAACGTCTATCGGAGTGCAGAATACCTGTTGGGCCGACTTCACTAGAGCCGGAATTTGAGGGTTTTTTGCTCTCAAGAACGCCTGCTTTTTATGGGGTTGTACTGTTGTAATACAGCGGTCTGTTGTATTGGCTAAATTTGTTTCTGAAACGTCAGCGAATGATTGACTTAGTGGTTTTTCTGTTGGTAATTTTGAGGCATCAAAATATCCTATATGAAGCATCAATGCGTTTAACCTAATCTCTCGTGGTACATGCATGAGGCAATTTTACAGTCTGCTTAGACTGCGTCTAACACATATCTACGTTAGAACGTTACTAACATGTGCTTAGGAACGATGTTTATTTAGTTCGTGAATTTTAAAATCTAGAATTTGTCCGCCACTGCTACATCATCTTCATTGTAACTGGATTTTGTGCTGTACTGCTTTATCAGTTCTTTCCTCAACTTCTAAGACTTCAAAAAATTAAATGTTGAACTTTACTTTGTTTACTGTGAGTTTATTTCTTGGGTTTTCTGTCGAATTTCTACGTGGCATATCAGCGAAGATCCTTGCAGTGTCACTGAACCCTATATAAACAAGATAACAGCGATTGTAGTATGGTTTTAGGAAGTTATAATATATAACCATGATGTTAAACAGACTTTACTTGTTAAAATGTTAGGAAGTAGATGTTCGTTTCAGCCGTGCCAATGATAACGTTTTCGTCGGTTAAGAGTCCATGGTGCGCACCACTTTCTTTATTATTAACATTAATCTTGCTGCAGTCTGTCCCCTTATAGTGTGCCAATCGTTTTCTTTATATCGGTACGAACAACCCTTAGTCCATAAAATCACTGTTCATTGTGTCTCTCGTTTTTGCAGGTCACCTTACCACTCGCCTGCCGTAGATCGAGATGCTATCCTTTAATCTTCGGTAGTGATCTCTTTCGAGTTCTTCAAGACTTGGCTTTACATGAGAAAATTTCTACTTGCTTGCAAACGAATTCAAATTCATACAGTCCTAGAACACTTTCATTGTTCATCTACTGTTTTTCTCCCTTTCATTCTATCCTGCTCAATGACCAACTTTTAGCAATTCGCTGTCTACACAACACCCGCAATTTCCACATACCAAATATCGCTTTATAAATAACAACAACTGGAAGCATAGAAAAATATATTATCAGAAAATCACTGATAGCATTAAAGAGCATCTTGAAAACACATATTGTCGAATGATTTTTGACCTTATGACCCGTGTGAGATGGATCCAGAAGGTAACTGCCGTTTCCGTGGAAGTCGTACAGCTGCAATTTAAGCAAATAAACAAGCATGAGTTGGACTCACGGTCTTTTTAATGCTAGCGCGTTAGTCAAAAATAATTTACACAACATACGATCAGCCGACATGCCAACTTGAAGACATTTTTCAAATCTGCATGCACGACACTTGTTTCGCGCTTCTGGACGATTCATGCAATTCCCACCGGAAGGGCAAACATATCGTCGACCTTCTTGTATGGTTCGGCGAAAGAATGCCTGAAGTAAAGAAATGGATTGTGAAAATCAAATTAAATTTCAAATGCAATATTATTAAACGGGACGGAACATACTTTGCATCCCTCACATGCCATCGCACCGTAATGCTTTCCTGTCGCCCAGTCTTTACATACGGCACAACGGTCACTGCCTGGCTCGAAATTCTTCCTTCTGATGTGAGCTACTCGTTCATTCACATAGCGTCGTTCCGCGTCCCGTCGAGCGCGGGCGGCAGGTTTCGACTTACTTGGAATGGGTTCAGGTTGCGCCCTGTTAAAATACGCACAATGAATTGATAATGAAAACTTCGCTGCTCAAGATAATTTGAAAATTATCATTGCCATTTATTACAACCAAGTTTATGAATGGCTCATGCAAATATAGGAGCATTTATTTAGTCAATCATGCTTTAATGATAAGTCTGCCTCAAATAAATTATTCAAGTCCGAAAGAATACTACTCAACAAATGGTTACTCACATGATTGGAAAATGCATATTATCAACTCCATTATGCTGGACGAAGTAATATGCGTGATTCGGGTTTCGGATCGGAGGCTGAGGCACGTTCGAAGTCGATGGTCCACAGTATAACGAACAATAGGCATATTGTATCGGTGGATTTTGATGTTTGTACGCTTCAGTCGTGTTTAGACCAGGAGTTGAGTGGTGTGGTTGAACGTGTGACTGATTGACTTGTGAATGGTAAGCAGTTGTTCGTTGGTTGGTGATATTCATTGTATTATTTTGCATCTCAGATCCTAAAATTAGAGGTGCTTCTGTTGGGAATAAATGACTCGGCTCCGGGGTAGATGAACCATGTTCAGGTGTAAGGCCCTGCGTTCTGCTTGTCAAGCTTGCTGAATAAGAATCATGTAGCATCTGTGAAAGTGGAACTGATGGTGTTGTGGCAAAATTACACTGCCCAATGTGTGTTGCGGCAGGTTGACGTAAATAGCTCTGGTTTTCATCAGTTACTATCTGTTGTTTAGAATCAATTGGCCTTGATAGCTCACGCTTTTGCTGATTCTGGTTTGGGATCGGAGGTAGTGGCTCGTTCGAAGTCGATGGTCCACAGTGTGGCGAACAATTAGCATATTGTATCGGTGGATTTTGATTCTTGTACGTATCATTTGTGGATAGACCAGAGGAAGAATATTGTGTTTGAATGTATGACTGATTGACTTGCGAATGATAAGCAGTCGTTGGTTGATTAGTGATACTCGTTCGATTATTGTGCATCTCAGAAGGTAGCATTGGAGGTGCTTCTGTTCGCAATAAATGAGTCGGCTCCATGTGAGATGGACCTGGTTGAGGTTGAACGTTCAGCGTTTTGTTTATCAACCCAAAGTGGGTTGCGGCGGGTTGACGAAAATACCCCTGGGTTTGATCAGTTACCATCCGTTGCTCAGAATTAATTTGCATTGATAGATCATGTCTTTGCTGTAGCGGATGCGTTTGGTTTGAATTATGTATCGCACTAGCTTCAAGTGAAGTGGATTGTCTCAGTTCTGTGGTGTTGACGGTTGACAGATATGGATACGGTTGACACCCACTAAGATCGTGAAGATTCGGCGTATAATCGGTCGGCCGATATTGGTTTGATCCAGTATTTGTGCAATCAGACATATTTACCCTGTTGAATATTTTGGTGTGTCTTGTGGAAAATTGTTGCATGCAATCCGGTTGTAGCGACGATGATGTTTGTTGGACTTGTTGCGTCTGAATGTAATCCTCAATTGTCCAATGATTTGGTACGTATTCTGAAGTGGATAATTCAGTTTGTTGTGACTTTCTCTTGAAAACCGGTGTCAAGAGTTCGCCAATTTTTTGACCCTCTGTTGGACTCGTTCTTTCTATCCCAGAATCCCACGAAGTACCGGAAGATTTCGATTCTGCTCGATGAACATGTTGGAAACTTCCGATCAGGAAAGAATCTTCAATCGACGGCAATGCTTTTTCCATTTAGCCTTTCCAAAGATGCGATCCTTTTCTGCGGTTCAAAATCTTCACTTTTGTTACAACCCGCGTGCGCTCAAACGTTTATTGCACCATTGACCTTTGATCGTCCAATAAGCGCAGTTGGTCCAGCACATTATCTAATTTGTCACCCGATTGGCTCTGTGCTCAGGGATGACGTAATAACATGTGTGTCATGTTCTATCGGACCAAATGAGCGAAACCTTTTTAAAATATAATTCAGAAATATTACAACATCCGATTTCATTGCAATTGAATTCAAGCAGCACAAGGCCATTTATAATATTCTCAGGGTTCAGTTTCAAAGGCGGGTTACATTTAAGTCAGATATATCACGTGCAATGACTTTGCACCCTGCATTTTTTGTCCATTCGCATCAAGTTTTCTGTCGTTGAAACAATTGCATCTGCTACTCACAGATAATTGAAATTCACTTACCGATAGCTTAAACATGTTAAGCTGTTAACCTGGTCAACATTTCGTGAAACAGCTAAGTTTATCAAGTTAATATTTAACAAATCTCAAGTTAGTGTCCATGTATTTAGAACGTTTAGCAATTGATAATTCTTGTTGTTTCCATGACCGACGCTGGGGTTCTACGTGCAGAAATTTAAACACCTTATAATCTGTCGAAAAAATGATCGATAAAGGAGATTTAAACTGAACAACATTCTTCGAGTTCGGATAAATCCGAATGCAGTTGTTGCTGTTGGCCTTTTCAGGTCGAATTCAATCGTGGATGAACATCACAATCGTATGATTTTGCATGTTCCACCTCTTTTCGAATGAATAATCAGTCCGATTCTGGAGGACAAATCTCTCCCGCAGCGATCGCAATGATAGGCAGAACTCGGTCGATTGGCGTCAGTTGCACGTCATCGGCGTGATCTGCGTTAGCAGCCGTGAGCTGTAACTGCTCCTCAAAGCTTGCAGACGACACACGTTTATGCGGTAAAATCCGACTGTCCCCAGAGTAGAGAATGGATGAGGATAAATTCAGTCAAATTCTCATTTGCACATCGTCTTGCAGTCTGTGGATATCAATACTAACTGATCTCAGACGTCGTATGTTTTTAACTGTTGACAGACCTTTGAACGTCAAGAATGCTGATTGTTTCTCGTCCGACACCGCAGACAGCAGTCTAAGCTATTCGACAATGATCGCTTCAGATAACGTTACATAACGGAACTGGAAACAGTGAAAGTAAATACATCTTCTCACATTACTAAAATAAATACGCCCTTTTTAAAGAAAGTAATAGTTTTACATAATAGTTCGAGAGATTGAATGAATGAAATTGGGTATGGACGTTTGTTCAAAGGTAATGTCGCACGCTTCGAATGAGTACACAGTACAGGTTAGGATTCAAATAAATTATGACAGGAATACTACTCATAAATACTGAAAATGAATATCGCTTTTTCGTCACCTCAACAATGTGACACGTGATTTATTTTGCAGCAAACACCAAACAAACTGTTCACGAATTGGAATCAAACGTGATGATTGCATCGATGAGTAGCTTTAACAGACGCTGATGTGGTTTGGTTATCGATTATACAATCAATAACAGTAACACACAAATCAAGCTTCTTTGATAGAGGGGTCAAAGGTTATGTGTGAATATTGCTAAAATCGGTCATTTAAGAGAGATGTAATTGTTGGTATCGCTCATTATGTTGGGCTACTTAATTTATTACGGCTTTTGATAAACATTTACTGCCTCCATATGTTTACAGTAAATTGCCAGCAACTTGAGTTTTACAACAAATGCAGGCGACAATCACCACACGTTCATGAATATTAGGTATTCGATAGAAAATCGATCCGAGAAACTTGATTCCAACAAAGTTGTTTTCTTCATAGACCGTATTAAGAAAAAGACCTTTAGATTTTGTTTATTAAATACTTGATGCTGTCAAACAAAAATAACTGGGTATGGTTAAAAAGCGCCTGAGATATGATCACCGCTAAACAATCTACTAATGATTAGCCAAGTGCCAACGTGGAAATTTTTCATTTTTCTCGGAAAACAACTTTTATAGTAGGCCTAATTTGTTTAATCAGAAAGAGATATTGCCTAGTTACCTCATTAAATAGATTTATTTGGAATGAGCTCTGCATTGTCCGGGTAAAACTGGGTAACATAGGCCATCATGTTTGCCGTGCATATACAATATTGCCAAAATTTCGAATAATGTATTTGGCGCCGAAAAACAGAAAATCTCGTTAATAAAAGCATTGAAAATTGACCTTTTCAAATAAGAAATTTCCTAGAAGTACATTGGAAGCGATTCGTCAAAATGAAACACGAAGAATTTGTTCAAATTTAAAGAGCTTACGTTCTCGAATTCAAAGGATCTTGCAAGTTATTTTCTGAATCATTTCATAAGCAGATAGTTTGATTCAATTGTAGAAAATCGAAGCTAATCGAGTTAAATACAAAAGATCGCCTATCGCTGATGAAATGACACCGTTTAACATAGAACAAGGCGCCCATGTTCTATTCTCATCACTCTCAGAACATTTTAACATGAGGATGAGTTGTAGCAAGGTTCCTACTGACTGGAAAAGTGGCATGCAAAGAGTCATGTAGCTTTGAAATTCTTCCTTTTCCTTTCTGCTTTCGAACTATATACAAAATTGATATTTGGCGACTTGAATTTAGTTTTGTTTTTTGTTTCTACAAAATTTAGATGTTAAATATTAATTTTTGTAACTAATTTGTGTTAATTGAAATCTTTCCCTTAGACATGTTCGATGAGCAATTTGTTTGAATAATCTGTCGGTCATTGATAAATTTGGTTGCCATTTTGGGTACTTGTAATTTGCTTGGATTTTGACACCAATTTTGGGTGTCATGTATTCTTGATAGAGAAATTTTGGACGGCAATTTCGGTAAATTAATTGTTTACATTTTATATCTCAGGCCATCTTCAATTTTGTATTGAAATGTTATTGGAGTATTTTGGCTCCATTTATTTTGGCTGTTACGATCCAGTACAGTTGAGGTTTGTATTATTGTCATAGTAACTGTCAAATACTGTACCGTAGTATATCCAAATATTTGTTCTGAATTTGTCTAACTAGGAAACGCTTGGTCCACGCGTCTCTGTTGTCTCCAAATACCACGCGCAAAATGATGTGGAATATAATGGATGTCGAGCAATATATGACTTGGTTCAATAAAACAAAAAGGGATGTACAAGTGGTAGGACAATAACGAAAATGTATACACAAAACATTGGAAGATAAAAAATGTGTAGAATTCAAAAGAATCAAATTGTTTAAATAGAAAATAGGAAAGAATTTTACACAAACGTTTCGTCATTTACGCGTGGTCCTCATAAAACTGCCTACAATTCAACATCCAAAAGATGTTGAATGTTGAATGTCGGTAAATCCTTCAAATTCACATACTCTCAGGGATCTGAGAAACTTTATGGTTTACGGAAGAGAAAGAACTGTGCGTGTGGATTACTAGTAACTTGATGTATTCGCGGCATTGCTCTGTGGTATACAAACGTCCTTGCATCCCTGACAATGTTCAAAAGTATCTTTGCTAGTTTCAAAAAGCAGGTACTCTAACGGATAATTAACAATGAAGTACGCTGTTCCCGAATGGTCTACATGTTTACAAAAGGACATGGCCTTGTTGCAACGTGTATACCACCGCACTACAAAACTATTGACCGAACTATATAACTCGCCATACGAGGAGAGGATTGCAACACTGAACCGATTTTACTTTTCGTACCGTCGTGTAATCGGTGACTTGACCATGCTGTTCAACTTCCTGTATACAGTGGGTCACCCACTTGAACACATGTTTCATCGGCAAGAAGCACGTGATAGCAGATCTCATGGCTAGAAGTTAATTATTCCACACTAGATCAAATTGTCGAAGGTTCATCTCCGCTGTCCGAGTTTATTTTTTATGGTTCTCTCTCTCATTTCGAGTGATTTTGACACCCAAAATAGTCCAGTTAACATGGAACTCAGACTCCTCTAACATACACTCTAGTCAGGTTTTTATGCATGCTATCCGCAGCTGTAGATAATAAAGTTAGGATTTAGTTAGACTTAAAAAAGTGGTAGAAAATTGAACAAGGTTTTATTGTTACTGTATTTATCTGATAATAGGAAACAACCCGAAAAGGGTTGTCGTCTATACGTTGAATGTGAGTAACACAGTTGTTGTTTAAAAGCATCTCCAGCAGTTCACCGCGAAATACTTTGATTCTACTTTGGAACACCATGGTTCATTTTACGAAGCCTAAGTATAGAGTTTCTCATTACCGTATAAGCTATTTTCACGGTAAATGAACTGCAAGCTAGTTATCCGGGCTAAATCAATAGGTGTCCTTTTACCAGGATCATTTCAGCTAATGTTTCCAAATGTGAACAATTTCGCCTCATACCGGTTTGACACGTCATATTTGCATACAATATTTTCACTCACAACGATGCTGCAGTTTCAGTTCAGGTGACCGCCTCCGGTCGATATTTGTCCTACTCGTCGACTCGGCCAGCTGATCATGAAAACCACGTGATGGCTGTAACGGTCACGTGCTAAATTTTGAAATAGACTTACCAGCCTTCCAGAATTTGGATCAATCGTCCTAGTGGAGCAGAAGGCACGATGGGATCAGGAATAATAACCAATGTGTGCATGCAATGCGAATTTCAAAATCGATTATATTTGTCGCTAATTAGCTTCCTGAGAGTTTGAATCGAGATACGACAGCGGAATGCTTCAGCAATGACGGATTAAGTACATAATGGTATTGCCCCAATCGAGCACATTTATAAAATGCGTATTGAAAACAACTAAGATCGCTAGCACTATGTCCGTTTTCTTCTCTGTCCGATAAGAAAACGTATCTTACTTGGAATCTAGGACAATACCGTGATCCTATTTGGGATAGTTTATGCCGAATCCTCCTGTGAACATATTGAGCGAAGCAACTCGGAAGCTTACCGTATTTAGTGAAAGCTTTAGGCAATTCTCTTCTTGTATTCAAAATCGAAATTATTAACATATGTTCTAGATCCATTTAGTCATCGTCTTTGAGTCAAATCTTAGGGAAGGAATCACCAATTGAAGCAATGTAAATTAAATCGTCATTAGAAACACTTCAAAGTCTAAAAACCATCATTTTAACCTAATTAATTATGCAGGAATGTTTGTATATGATGATTGCTTTCAGTTAAGGAAGCGTCTTTGGCGCATTCGGATATCTGCACTTTTGTTAAAATGACATTCGCTTAACATTCACGACCGCCTTATAGATGTTTACCCTTTTTCAAATGCAGTGAACGTCCACGTCATGTAAATAGTAGCCTTAGAGATTGTATCTATACAAGTGAATGAACATTGTTTCAAAAGTCATGAGCATATAACATATTGGCGAACCGTTAACAAGCAAATTAGTTTCAGTATCCTATAATCCGAAACGCCTTAATGCTAACCGCTAAATCATAGGAATTTCTCTTACGCTTAACCTCAAAATAAACATTAGAATGATTACTGATCTTAAGGAAATAAATAAAAATTCACAATTCCTGTCGAACCTCATCTCACAAATATTGAATTCCTATAGTGTAGTCGCTGTAGTTTTGCTGTGCAATTCATTTTTTCTCTGTAGGTGGTTGAACCTACTGATTGGCATGTTAGAAAACACTTGTTCCTATTATTTGCCTTTTCGACCAAGTTCACTAAATTAATTGTCATTAGTGTCGACAGATATAACACTTTTATGGTTAGTTAGAAGTAGTATAGAGTAATTTTATCCAACGCATTTCGTCACCAATTAAAACCCTCTTCACCAGTTTGTTTAATTATTTTCCTGAACAAATTCGCGTCAACCAAATGTTTCGTTTTTTTCCAGATGATCAAAATTTTTAATATTGAGTTATAAAAGATGCCAGAACTTCTTTCAAATTTAGAATGTTTGCCACTTATCCGAGAAAATCTATTTACCAGGAAACTATAAACAAACATTTAGTCGGGTGCATTTAATAGTCCAGCACAAAAAAGGATATCTAACCATTATATTTAGGCTGTCTTTCAATTGAACATTAATGGCATTGTGTCAAATCGCGTATCGGTAACAATGGCCGTAGTTTTGTAACAAAGCAATATTTTTATTCAATCATTGTCATCAATGGGAACTCTTTACTCCCATCATTCAGTTTTCGGGATTGGATTTCGGTACCATTGGTCAATACAGCATTGTTGAAGAAAGTATTTCAGTTTTCAACAACCGGTCTAAAATTGGAGTTGGCATGCATGTTGTTTATTCAACAGACAACTAGAGTTTATTATGACATCTCAGCGCCCCAGACGAAAGCTTCCCTCCTAGCAACAACTACAGAATATATGACCCACAAACAATCGAAGATTCGCTAATTCACATTCCCCCTTTAAATTAGAACCGAGGAGCCCGCAAACTTGACCTATGACCCCTTTATCAAAAGTGCCCAATTCGTGCGTGACGCAATCATGTTAATCCAAACACGATGTGCCCGATATGACCGAGATGATTTCGTTTATCAAATTTTTTGGTAACTAGGTGGTTACTGGAAAACGAAAACCAGCAGAAATGCCCGTTATCCAAGATTCAGCTAAAACGATTCCTTAAAATTTAATGCATAGACAGACAGAGATTCTTTTTAACAATGCCTCAAGAATCACTCCAGTCGACACTTCGACAACACAAAAACGACATTCTGAAAATTCGTTCACGATTTGCTCGTGTCAGTCGCATTCAGAGCAGCATTAGGGAAGAGATATTTTGACCAATGTTGCACTACCTAAAGACGTTTCTGTCTAAGATGATGTCAATTCAATGCTTCAAGAAAACATTTGAGATTCAGCTGGATATTTTTATTAAAAATGGTTCATGGATTATGAAAGATGATGACTCATCACTATATTATTATTTTTCAAGGTTTCCATAGCCAGATCGCGTTTGAGGACAATCTTCCATTTGAAAATCTTTTGATTTTGCGTTTTTATAATCTCTGACAGCCAAGTCCATCTTCTGATCTGCTAGCTTGTTCCTTTTAGACCCGCCGGATCTCATTTTTGAGCTAAAAGTTTAGCCAAACGCCTAGGACTGCTTGTAACGTGGACGATTTGATAGTGAAATGAAATTTACTGTGTTTATTCTGGCGTGGTGTGATACCATTCAAACAATCACTTCTGCGTAAATGACAATTTGCTTTTTCCAAAACAATTTGTTCTATTTAGCGAAATCTTTCGGTATCGAAGAATTAAAAATTCGGACTATTCGGAAGATATGCTGCTCAATACATAAGGTACAAATTAGTTGAAACGATTTTAAAAAATCTAGCAACGGAGTACTTGTCAAAATATGTGTGTAATTCTAGATTGTATTCAATCTGCACATGGACCACAATAAAATCTGTACACTCGTAGAGATATGGTACATGGTTATTATGCAGCCATATGCAAATTCGCATGAGATGTGTTGGGTCACGCGCCACCTAACTTTGAACCTAGGAAATCGATATACCCAAGGTTAAATTTCTTGAGGCAACTCTCTCAAATAGTCATGTGATCGACAGCTCTCCATCTGCCATTTTCCGAGTTGACTGACTTGAATTCTTGTGCTATGTTTAGCATTATGGGAATTTTATATTTAGATTTTCCTTCATAATTTCTCATCAAATTTTAGGCATTCAAATGTAGCTTGTTGCATGCCAACAGGTTTCTCGCTTCCCGAGTAAAAATTTACTTGATTGAATGACGATTGTTTTTAATTCAGCACAAATTACTTATTTCATGGTGTACACAATAACTCTAATATTTTCAGCTGAGTAACTTTCAGTTATAGAAATAAAACGCATATATGAAACGAACAAATATTCTCGGATCATCAAACCAACCTCTAAAATACACGCATCAGTAAATTCTTACATGAACAAAGAATGTGATCATTATCAAGAGTTAAACGGAAACCAACGACACATTAACATTTCCTGATCTTGCTCCCGCGCAGTCCGAGGGAATAAAAGATCACGAACTAATCGTTTCTGGGCGCAAATGTTAAGACTCAATAGTTAAATGGCTATGGGTTCATCAACTTTCGAAATGTTCCGTATAATTCAACTCAGACTGCACTTGAGGTACAAAGACGTTTGCAAAAGAGACATAAAAGCTCTTGGCATTAACGTTGCGAGCTGGGAATAACTTGCTCTTGACCGAGACATTGTGTAAAGCGTCATATGCAAGCTGGGGAGGAGCAGATACAGCTCTTGGCTGCTGAATGCAGATCACACAGCCGGCGTGCAACTGATGCAATACAACCGAGTTTTGACTATCGTTGCCAGCGCTGCGGGGGAGATTGTTCATCCCAAACCGGACTGTTTAGTCATTCAAAAATCTGTAAAACATAAAAATTCATGCGATTGTGATTTACATTCATGGTCGACGTCGACCGAAGGAGGCCAGTGGCCACCGTGGTTTTCATTTCCTGATTCTATTGATGATATTATAATTATTCGTGAATAACAGTTCTTTTTCGCATGAAATTTGGAATTCTTAACTCGGAAAATCTATGGTTAACGAAAATTGGCATACAAATCCAGGATAATAACTTACATATAGCTAAACCACATGAACTCCCGACATGTGACAGATACAGTCACATAGTGCTTTGTATTTTTATGTTACTGTAGTGGACAAAATATATATATAAGTCAGCACTACAAATAAAATGGCAAAAATGAAAAGAACTCACTAAAACACCAAAGGAGCAAATCCCCAAAGAAAAATACAGAGAAGTCTAACGATAGCGAAATAATCCACAAGGAAAAGTCCAAGAGATGATGAAATCCAAGGTGCAGAAAGCGCTAAAATTTTGGAGGATCCGTTAATCACAATTCCGTTACGCGGTGACCCACGCAAACTCCGGAGCCGCGGAAGAAGACATTCATTTATAGAGGAATCGCTGATGGTGTGACATTATGTGAGTATTCCAAAAATAAGCCAAAATGGACAAATACGAATTTATCGTAAATGCGAAAAATTGCAGTTTGTCGAGGCCCACCAATTATGTAGTGGACCAAAAATATAATAGTCTGCACTACATTACCACCAAGTTTCAAGATGAAAACCACGACCGACTTTGAGTGTATATTTTGTTCGGTCCAGGAGCTGCAACTGATTATCCAATGGAAGAATGTGCTATGTCCATGGTCTTTGAATTTTATCTTGTTCGAATGAAATACACAGGCATCTAACAGCGTGTAAGCTGATAATTTCTAGTGTGAATAATATTCGAGGGCAACTATTCGTCACTCTCTATATCTTGTTTAAACAATCCATTAAAATGGCGAATTATTTTACCAAGAAACCTTCTTAGTTGCACGATAATAAGGAGTTCAATACGCTTCTGCAATCACGGAGCTCAGGTTCTGATTAAGTAAATCACAACAGGACAATAATGTGGACCAATAATTGGGGTTGAAGTCAGGCGAGAAAATCCCAAAGATTGTCTTAAAAGACCCGATTAATAATTAAACATTGGGATTTAACCCGATTGTATCTGTAAAAATAAACATACACAACGCAAAATATATTCTATTCAGTATTCCAACTTTAGCTGTACACATGTCGCACAAGAATATTTAACCACGTAAAATGAGTGTGTCCAATATGAAGAATCAAACGGAAATCGATATAACGTAAGATTGCTCCAAATGCTTCGCCCTGGTAACTTATTACGATTGGCTCCTGAAACATTCGCCATCCTTTATAGCAATTATCACAGGGTTAACTCATGGGTCTCGGTAATGTTAGCGTACAAAGAAATATTTGTCGTCTGTTTCACCTACGGAATTGTGTCTCCTGAAATACACCTACCATGAGAGCTCATCCAAGTGTGTGACGAGAAAGCAAACCTCGAACAAGCCCTGTTTTATTTTTCTTTCAAATATACCATTTGAATGTCCGGGCGCAATTGTTCGCTATCTGTGATCGAGTTGGTCATCTCACAATTGAAGTATTGCCCGGGCATGACACAAATTGATGCTAACCGGGATATATGCATATAAAAAACGTCATTTATCAATATATCGATTTCAAGTGAGAAACGATTCCCGTTTATTCCAGATGTATTTACAATATCAATGTAAATTTGAAAATTACCAGACTAAACTTTAATGACAATTTCAGTCTTGTTCTGACGTTGATGCGAAATTAGAAATACTTCAATATTTGTTATTATTGCAAGCAACAGTGAGACGAGAGCAATTGTATTCTGTCTTCTCTTCACGAAAGTCTAATAAAATTTGCCACCGCCAAGATGAAAACCAAAATCATTTTGTCGCGGCAATTACCGCATGAACGTTCTATCAGGGTAACGGTTCTACACGGATTCTTTCTGATGATGACGATAATGGTCTGATATGCGATTGGTATTTTATAACCAAAATGTCTTTTTATCGCGAAAAGAAATGAAGTCGGCTTCATTTTTCGAAAGATGGTCGTAGTGATGTTGAGGTTCAACGATTGACCAACGTCGGGCAACCGGTCAGTATACCATAATACAGACAAAACAGCTATCGACACAAATCCTATTAGCCGAGTGTGGGTCTGTTTAAGCAGGTTCAGTGATATTTTACAAAATAGGGAGAACGAGGAAAATCATTTAAATCGTCTACCCATTTACTTAGAGTAACTCGTTGTTCTGCATGTATTGCACAGATCTGACTAATACTCAATGAACGCTTACCTTTTCCTTTTTATATGGACGCCTCATTTGCAGATAATAATCCACTGGTATACAGCTTGCTAATAAAAGTTATTCAAATGTATTCCTTGGTCCAACGTATAAATCAGTTGATCATTATCTTACTCCTTCTCGAAATAAATATCTTACTCACCAGAATAAATATCACTGCAATTTGCTTTATTTTCTAAATGCCGGAGATCAAAAACACTATAAGAGGTTCGAACATGGCAGAATAAAACTAGCGCAATATTTAGGGGCCTAAATAACAGCCATAATGATTGATAGTGAATGAATATATCAGCTACAGAATCGCTAGATTCTCACGACTTAATAGTAGGTCACGCAATATTGAAAAGATACACATTTTTGTTAGTAAAATATAATTAGAGACGTTTTAGACCACACTTGAATGCAACAAACATCAGCAGCAGCCTGCAATTAATAGACTGATAATTTGCGATGGAAAACAGTGACAAGCAAAGCAAAATAAATATTTGCATGTGTCGAAATTTACGTGATTGACAATGGATACCCGTTTTGCAGTAAAACTCTGATATTTATAGATGTCCCAAGATCGTAAACATACACAAAGTCTACAGTCATTATGTGCTTTATGTTAATAATATGCCATAGAGATCTGAGAAATATTATCTGATCCTTCAAATACGACATTCACGCTCAAATCTCTGTACGAACTTTCATTCAGTTCCAGCCAACGTTCCAACATAAGCAGCATTGCTACGGATGTAGATTTAACAGGCTATCGTGACTTTAAATCGAGTCATCAGATGTTGAAAGGTAAAACATTTATTAATCCATTTCATTTAATATAACGCTGAAAAAATTCAACTTTTTCCATTGCTAATCCGAACATGGTGGTGAATTTGTGATGTTGGTATAGCTGTGTTTGTGACAATTTTATTCGTTGTGGCACTACTTGTGAGTAAACGATAACTTGTAATTTATAAGATGTTGCACAGGCAGTCTAAACCATCGTAAATAGTTTTCAGCAGCATGTTTGTTACAATGGGTAAACCAATCATTGGAAAAATAATGTCACTAATCACTTTATCTGTTTTTCAAAATTTAAGATTCGAGATTCAAGAATTTGTGGTCACAAAAAGCACATAGCTTCACAATTACCATATCATAGTAAATATTCGTACAGGAAATAGGTATAAAATAAACATGTAATGTCAAGTATAGTCAAGTTGTATAGTTATCATGAGTCAATACGCAGGTGTCGTCAAATCGTTATGCAACAAATAAGTATCTAAATTTCGAATAAACGTTTCGATGCTGGGAGGGATTACACGAGTTTCGGGGAGGGAATTCCAAAGGAAACAGACACGTACACAATGAAAATATCGGCGACAGCTGATACGGGAGTGGGAAATTTGCAGTGTCGCTGAGCGGCTGCGTGTATGACGTGACTCACGGTATTTGAATAAATGTTTTAAGGGATGATGTGGGGTATTTAATATTTTGTATGTTAGTATCACATCGATTCGAAGGCTTCTTTGAAGGGGAGTGGGGAGCCTCAGTTTTTGCAATCGTTCCTCGTATGTTAGTTTCCGGAAACCTTTTACGAGTTAAGTTGCGCGATGGTTTATTTTGTCAAGCAATAGTATATCCTTTTTTAACCACGGAGTCCAAGCTTGTGATGCATGCTCCATGGTTGGAATTATATAGGCTTTCATGATGGTGGGCAATGTTCCAGGCGTGAAGGTTCTGAAAATCCGTCGCAGCATACCTAGAAGCTTGGAAGCACGCTTGTAGATAACCTTACAATGCAGGCTGTTTTTCAGACTGCCGCATACCCAGACTCCAAGATTCCTTTCCGATTCAGTCCGGCTCAAAATCGTCTGCCCAAACTGATATTGGTACTGGAATGGCTTACCAATTTGCAACACCTTGCATTTTTGGAAATTGAATGGCAAATTAGTCCGTACTGACCATTCATGTAGAGCATCTGGATCACGTTGCAGCTCTACACAGTCCGCAGTTGTTTTTATCCGCGTCCAAAGTTTATTGTCATCAGCAAAAAGAATCACCTTGCATGCGATCATCTCTGGTAGGTCGTTGATGTAAGCCAAGAGTAGTAATGGCCCGAGGAATGAACCTTGCGGTAAGCCACTAGAGGCATCAATAGCCTGTGATTGTACCTCGTTGATTCGAACGATCGCCTCGCGCCCATCATCCTTAATTTAACATGTCGTTTTTCCACACCGTTGAATCTCCTTCCAGAGTGATGAATTTAATTCGGTTTTATGCACTACCGAGAATGATGTAAGACGGAACGTCTATTTCAAGTGCTAAAAAATCAATTGGTTGTTTTAGAAATAAATTCCAGTTCACGATTTATTTGATACTTTTTAAAAATAAGTTATTAACCTTTCTATATTTAGACAAACAACGCTTATATTTCCCGGATACCCTAAAGATGCAGCTCTCAAATAGATTACAAATGTTATATGAATGGTATCTAATGCTATCACTACTTGGGAATCATCGATATCAGAATATCAGTGGGAATATAGTTTAAATGTTTATCTTAAAGCTCGGATGAATAATTCGCAATTATGATAATGTTTCAACCCGATTTCTCGAGTCCATTCTGTCCAGCGTTTGAGCATGGCTAGAATTCCAGGCTTCTGTTGAATCTTTTTGATAGAATGTATCCATAAAATTAGTCTGCTTAAGGAAGAAAAAGATTAGCACCCGTTACTGTTTTGGTTTATTCACTGAATAACATTACACAATTTATTCGGTTAACGAAACTCATGTTGCCGCAATCAATATTTATTGATGGATGATTGATTGATTGATTGTGCTACGGATGGCTGGCATGAACTCCAATGAATTACAACTTAATTTATTTTCAGTTCTGAAGCTCGACGTTCGTGCACATTTCATGGAAGCCAACATGAATGAGCATCAGAAAGCAAATCATCCACCAGCGCAATTCATTCGCCCACACAGAGAAGAGGTTCGACGTTATGTAGCACAGCGTCAGGCTCACTTGAGATTGAATCATTGCGAATCGGAGTGTGGGAGCTGCAGAGTCTGTGGCGACACGGCGACGGGGAAGCATTATGGTGTCTGGTCATGTGAAGGTTGTAAGGTAAGTTAAAAACCTTGAATTAGCTTTAACCTAACGTGTACGATGGATTGTTCGGACATTTATAATCTTGCAGGCATTTTTCCGTCGTAATATACGCGAGAAACGACAATATATTTGCCTCAACAAAGGAATGTGTATCCAATTCCCAACGCAACTAAAACGCTGTCGTGCATGTCGAATGGCGAAATGTTTCATAGCCGGAATGTCCGTTGATGGTAGGTATTTTGATGAATAAATCAATTCCGATTCGTGCTTAAATCTGCCATTTCTCCGTGCTTACTTCTTGAATCGCATTGAATGTTTCAGCCATCCAATCCCCGCGAACACCCACGGTATTTTCTGCAACCGATTTGAGCAAATCACAAATGGATTCCAACATGGCACCATAAACGCAACGTTTTTATTCAGACTGCTATTGCATAACATGTGCACTGTATAATTTGGTATATTCGTCCAATATATATTCGATTTTACTCCCCTTTGAGGTTTGTGTATCATACGTGCTCAATCTCTGCCTTTTAACGTTTTCGTGACTAGAATTAACGGGTGCTTTATCCTTCACAAATATGTCGATTGCAGCAATGTCGCAAAGTAATTTTGTTTCACAATTTTTCGATTTATTGACCTGCAGCAATTTAAAACTCTAAACTTTCTTTCAATTAATCTTACGCATATAAAAGATAGCAAAATAGCAGTTTTTTTCGAAATTGGATGAATTGTAAGATCATTATTCTGTCATGTAATATTTGAGAAATTATCTATTGAATATACAATCACCTCAGTCATTCGTGAAAACTTAATGAGTGAATACCTCTTCGAGGTCGTATTTCGCATTCAGAGGAACGTTTTAACAAGAATGGTTGCAAATAGTAGTTTGAGTATTGGAACACATCGTAAGTATTTACAAATCAAGAGCCTTTGAAGAATTAGGAATTTCAAGCTGTTTCAAACTCTGCTATTTAGAAATTCTTTATCAGTATTAGATCTGAATCTCTCATCAAATATTCGTGCAAAACGTGACCGCTTATTACAAACATGAACATTTTTATCAGCTGTCCCACGTCAATGATTTCAAAGAAATCAATTAGTGTATTCCATCGGATGCTCTGACTATATATCCCTGCTGAGTCGCACAACAACAACTGGGAACTTTCGATTTTGGGTCAGAGGTCAGTTTTGATAAATGTTCAGCTTGATTGTAGTTTTTGTTTAAAGTCAGATTTTCATTATTAAGTAGTATAAGCCGTTCGAAAAGCCTGACGGAAGCACACGACCGATTTCTTGGTTATTACCAATCATCAGGCATGCGTATCCGTGATCTGACATTCGAACGCCGTTTTGACGTTGTGCTAAACCCATTTATTTTCGAATTCGAGGATAAATCCTCATTTGCAAATATATTCCAAACAGTTACCTGTGCTAGATACTGTGGGACTTAGATTAGTCCCCATATGAAAGCTAAATTTCAATTTGCAAATGGGGATTTATCCTCGAATTCGCAAATGTTCAGCTCGACGTTGGTAAGGATCGAGATGAGTAATTCCTGTCCGTATCGCCAGGCACTTGTTGGAAATTGGGTGCTTGGTTAATGTGGCCAAATCAGTTATGCTTATCTCGATTAAACGTAGTTAAATTGATTCCGTGGGAACATTGTCAAGTGTGTTTATGTATAACTAATGACTATGTGTTTATGTTTATGTATAACTAATGTATATCTATTGATTATTATCAAAATCTCTCCTCAAAATACTTCAATAGAAATGGGAAATAGAGTAAAAAGAACGGCCGTAGATTCTGCGAAAAGAGTTGGATTTAGTTGGTTATATTTGCAAAATGATCATGCAATCAACATTTCCACCAACGTTTGCATGAATGAGTCTATGAAAAACTCGCATAATTAATCAAAGATTCGTGAATACACAGAATATCAAGACCTAAACCATTATGTGTTATGAAAGGAATCACTGACAAATTAGGTAAAAATGACTGGAGTTAATTGTTTGTTGCCTTTGTTGACTCCTTGTCAGCGTGATCACGACTATTGTGTAAGTACTAAAGCTCGATTTTAGAGACAGCTTCATAAACGTATACATACAAACGATTGATGTAAGCTCGGGCTTGGATTTGTGCTGAGCTCAGACCAAAGGTATGCACCACAGATTATTTCAAATAGAAGCATAACTCATGTCAAGTTCCATCTTTAAAGAGTGTTCTTTAAACACTTGTGATCTGATAATGATGAGTTACCTTGTTGGCCTCGATTGGTTGATGTCGACCATGGATTTACATTACAATCGCATGATTTTCTTGATTTTCCACAGCTTTACGAATGAAAAACAGTCCGATTCAAGAGGAACAATGTCTCCCAAAGCGCTTGCCACGATAGGCAGAACTCGTGCGATCGTCATAGTAGGGTAAACGTGCTCTGTATACCATCTGTTGAAAGCACTTCAGCATTAGTCACTCTGTCCATTCACGATATGTTCAAGATACGATGGATGCTTCCATCCGTGTCTTGCGCGGGTGGTCCAGGTTTCACTGCCGTACAGTAAAGCATTTACTACGCACGCGCTGTATACCATCACCTTTGTCTTTACAGTTAACCTGCGGTTAACCCAATTAAACAGTAATGTTCAGTGGTATTAGCACTAGCAGTGGATCTGTTGATGAATATCGTGAGGGCGACAAAAAGCGGTGTTCACTAATAAGAGCAAAATCAGAATTGAATCCCGCGATACGCTTCGGTAGTTGATCGCGCGATGTTGAATATATAACCAGTCGATGGCAAAGAATAAGATCTTTTCGATGACGTTAATTACTTTGAAGACTTGTAGAGTATTAACAGGGTTGCACACGTAGATGCAATATGGGAAAATCACGAGAAATCCGAATTTGCTCGTATTATTGAATACCGCTACGAGGGTGGTATATCCAGAAAGCTGACTTCGAGTGGATTCCTACAAGGTATAATATATACACGTACGTGTAAGTGTAAAAACGGTATATCCCTATAATCAGGAGCAAAAAATATATCGACCGCACGGCATGTATTCTCTCTCGAGGTTCCGTCGAATAAATATCAAGAAGAAAATAATCCTAGAAGCATTGTATCTCTAGTCATTCCGGAATATGCTGCTGACGTACCTTCTCAATACAACGATGAGCACGATCACACACAGTGGAAATACCTAGCCAAAAAATGGTATTAAAAAGCAATATTAGTGGATGCTTTTAGGATACCGCGGTCTGCCAACTATAAAGGGCAACGTCCTAGCCCTTTAAAGGTAACCGTCTTTACAACCGAAATGAACGATAATATCCAACTTGAATGGAAAGCTAGT
The DNA here is from genome assembly GCA_013407085.1 of Atriophallophorus winterbourni. Taxonomy (NCBI): domain Eukaryota; kingdom Metazoa; phylum Platyhelminthes; class Trematoda; order Plagiorchiida; family Microphallidae; genus Atriophallophorus; species Atriophallophorus winterbourni. The sequence goes on from JACCGJ010006167.1 coordinate 36,296, forward strand.
AGAAGAAACCTACCCGAAAACGTCAAGTTGAGCTTGCCCAGGATAATAGCCGGAAGCAAGCAAACGGATAGTGCTGACCCATCAACGCCTAGTGATGCTGTTCAAACTAGACATCATGCAATAGCTCCGAAAAACTTGAGCATTCCGACTTTAAATGAGTCGGCCCATTGAAACCTTTCATGATTTGAACACAAACATTATATGATGTTTATATACAAAAGCGCAAAGCCTTTTGAATAAATTATCGGAGTTAACCGATATATGTTCGCACTACTCACCTGACATTATAACCATTACAGAAACATGGTATTCTTCTCAATTGATTGAAACGGAGATATCCATTCCAAATATGAATTTGATTATGAACGATCGAGATAGAATTGGTGGCGGCGTTGCTCTTTATTATCATAATCGCCTCCAGTGCCGTCCAATAGACAACACAGAATCACCCTTGTGGATACAATTTGGTGTACCTTAACGCTGATATCTGGTGAAGTTTGCATGATTGATGTGGTCTACCGGTCTCCTTCATCTACGGGATCGTACAACGAACGGTTGATATAAGTGCATGAGCGCTTGACTCGCACTCAGCAAGCAACAATACTTATTATGGGCGATTTTAACCTGCCAACTCTTCATCTCAGAGACGTTCACTCCCCACAAACGCTAAAATACCGATTTAGATAGGTACTGGATTCAGTCCCTTTATACAACCATGTTCCCGAATGCATTCGGAGAAGAGGTACTGACCATCCATCCGTCTTGGATTTAGTGTTAACATCGAAAGAACAATCTGTCGAAGCGATCAGATTCCAGGCTCCACTGGGTCTTATTGACCATGCAGTGCTTGTGTTCTACTATGTTTGCAGTACACATCAATCTCTTGCTCGGAATAGGGTGGTTTGCCGGGTAGATAAATTAGCCCTGAGTAAATCGCTTTTGCAGATTCAGCATTGGCAGAGAGACCACGTAATCCCTGACTCGCAATGGAACGAACTTATATATTTTCTCAAACTGAAGAAAAACGAGAACTCGTATATCACTAAAAGAAGGAGTTGGATAGACGTTCTTGCATTAACGTCTGTTACTTATACATTTCTAATGATTTTGCCAGAGTCAATCATCATTTGATTCTTCAAAAACGAATACATCTCGGAATTTGTGAAACACTTCTTTCATGGTTGTGCGACTACCTGTCAGATTGTCACGCCCGAGTTAGGGTAAACGGAGTGCTATCCAAAATGTTCAAAACCACTAGTGGTGTCCCACAAGGATCCGTGCTAGGCCAGCACCTCTTTTTAATAAACATTAGCGATTTAACCCCCCCTCATTTCATCCAAAATGGTCTTGTTCGCGAATGATATAAAAATTTGAACGCAAATTAGTTCTGCGATGATTGTGAGAAACTGCAAAGGGATTTTGACAACGTGCCAAATTTTCGCCGTTATGAATGATATGACATTCAACATAGGAGAAAGTAAGATGTTCCAGCTTGGCAAGAAATATTCCTTGGACATATCGATTGTGAACTGAAAACTTGACATGGAGCTAGCGGGAAAAATATCTTGGAGTATGGACTAGTGGAAACCTGAAGAGCACGGTGCACTGCTAGAATATATATTGACAGGCCAACGGATTATTCGTATCTTTCAGAGAATATTGGGAAGATTCTCGCTGGTAACGTTACAAAGGTTAATGAATGTCTAACTCCGCCCTACGATTGAGTATGCGGTAGAGGTCGGGGCTCCTTGGCTGCGAAAAGATATTGCTCTCTTTGATACAATCTATAACATAACAACAAAGTTAATGATGGGTCTTTGCAATGTTCCATACACCGAAAGACTGCGACGTCTGGGTCTATGTGACTTTACCCAAAGGAGGATACGACGCGATATTATTCTGACCTATAGAATTGTGTCCAACGAAGGACATCCACTAAAACACTTGCTTGATCTGTGTGATGGAAAAGTGACACGCAGACTACCTTATCCCTTTACGTTCCAAGTTCCCGTATTGATTGTCGGCGCCATTTTTTCGGAATTCCTTACCCCAACATGTGGTGGACTCTCCTTACATGGCGATTTTTAAAGCGAAATTGGACTTGCACTGGCAAACGAACATCAATCGTGAGCCTTACATTTGATATTCTCTATTCCTTTTATACTAATAAATTTTTCACATGTTTATTCATACCGTCATCCTGTGGTGTTGTAAAGTATTAACTTTTTAACCATAAATCCTTGAATCCTTTGAA
>JACCGJ010006169.1:0-50298 GCA_013407085.1 Atriophallophorus winterbourni
CCCGTCCCTAGTTCGACAAATTCAGAACGATTTGGGTTTACTACGGTACTTTAATTAATGACAGTTACAATAATAATGGTATACAAACCTCAATTATATCGGAACGCACCGGTACAATGGAGTCAAAACTCCAGCAATAATAGATTCAATGAAAATGACGACCTGACGCATAAAAACTAGAAATAGTTAATTTACCAATGTTGTCGTCCAAATTTCAGTATCAAACAACAAATGACACACAAATTGGTGTCCAAATTGAAACAATAAAATGAGCCCAAATACCACGTGCAAAAATATGTGGAATTTAATGGCAGCCAAGCAAAATCAATTAGTTCAACAAAACAAAAAATGTGTACAAGTGGATCGAACAGTATCAAAAATGTATACACAAATAGGAAAAACCGTGAAGAATTAGGAAAAAAACAATTTGTTTAAATAGAAAAATAAGAAGGAATTTTACACAAATTCCTCATGTAATTTAAAATTGGCCAACAAAACAAACTTAAAACGGCTCCCATAAAGTCTTTATCTGGTAAGCCGATTGCGACAAAACTCAAAAGATAGAAAGATGGGTAGAACACTTCTCATCTCTCCACTCTAGGGACAATACGGTTCGACCACATGCACTTGAAAATGTCGAGCGTTTGCCGACCATTGAATATCTAGATATACCTCCTACTCTTGGTGAGCTTAATAATGCAATCGACCGCTTAGCGAATGGGAAGGCCCCTGGTGACGACGGAATTCTACCTGAGCTCATCAAATGCGGTGAAGCAGCATAATTGAAACCTCTTCAACATTTGCTTCTTCAGTGCTGGCAAGAGGGGGGTGTCCCACAAGAGATGCGAGACACAAAGATCATCACGCTATTTAAGAATGAAGGAGATAGAGGCGACTTCAACAATTACAGAGGGATCTCCCTCCTGAATGTTGTAGGCAAATTGCTTGCTAAAGTCTTACAGATCCGGCTGCAAGTTTTAGCTGATAGAATTTACTCCGAATCTCAATGTGGCTTTCGCAAAAGAAGATCAACCGTTGACATGATCTTCTCCCTGAGATAACTTCAAAAAAAGTGTCGAGAACAACGTATGCCGTTATACGCTGTTCTTATTGATTTAACTAAAGCAATCGACTACGTCTGCAAGGAGGGTCTTTTCAAAATGCTTGATCTGATAGGCTGCCCCCCATGGCTGCTCAGACTCGTTATTTCGTTACACTCAGGCATGAAGGGCTCAGTCCATTTTAACGGCTGCAGTTCAAAAGCATTTGAAATTCGCCGAAGCGTCAAACAAGGGTGTGTTCTTGCTCCCATGCTGTTCGGCATTTTCTTTGCTCTGCTTCTGGAGCACGCTTTTAGAACGAGAACAGGAGGCATTTACATACGCACGCGAAGTGATGGTAAGCTTTTCAACCTAAACCGGTTGAGAGCACAAACCAAAGCACGGGATGTGATAATCCTTGACCTGTTGTTTGCCGACGATGCAGCCTTTATTGCTCACTCCCAAGAGAAACTACAGTCGCTAATGGACTGTTTTTCGTCAGCATGCAAAGACTTTGGTCTAACAATCAGCATGAGCAAGACCAAAGTCCTTGGTTGAGGGACTGTATCGCCACCAATTATCACTGTTGGAAACTGTCAGCTTGAACCAGTACATCATTTCACATATCTTGGTTCAACCATTGCGGATAACCTCTCGCTAGACACGGAGATTGATAAGCGGATTGGCAGAGCAGCTGTCATTTTGTCTCGATTAAACTCTCGTGTTTGAGGTAACCGCAAGGTGACTGCAAAGACAAAGATGATGGTATACAGCGCGTGTGTACTAAATGCTTTACTATACGGCACTTACACCTGGACCACCCACGCAAGACACGAACGGAAGCTGAATGCTTTCCATCTACGAAGCATCCGTCGTATCTTGAACGTATCGTGGATGGACAGATTGACTAACGCTGAAGTGCTTTCAAAAGCTGGTCTACAGAGTATGTTCACCCTATTACGTCAGCGCCGTCTGCGGTGGCTTGGTCATGTCTATAGAATGGAAAATGTTCGTATTCCGAATGATCTACTCTATGGTGAGTTGCAATTAGGAATTCGACCATTGGGCAGATCGCACTTGCGGTACAAAGATGTTTGCAAAACAGATATGAATGCTCTTGACATTGACCCCACGAGATGGGAAGAACTTGATCTTGACCGCTTACTTTGGAGCCCTGTGTAAAGCGTCGTCTGCGTGCTGGGGAGGAGCAGATACAGCTCTTGGCGGCTGAACGCAGATCACGCCGCTCACGTGCAACTGATGCAATACAACAGAGTTCTGACTATCGTTGCAAGCATTGCGGGAGAAATTGTTACTCCCGAATCGGACTGCTTAGTCATTCAAAAAGCTGTAAAACATGAAATTCATGCGATTGTGATGTACATCCGTGGTCGACATCGACCGACGGAGGCCAACAAACAATATAGATATAATAATATATATAATATATATATATATATATATATATATATATAATATATATATATATATATATTGCACAATCTGATACATATGTTGCCGTTCAACAGAAACAATGAAATGTACAATGTGAGTAGGGGTACAAATCGGGTGGAAAAAGTGAGAACAGATACAGTGAAAAGAGAACAGTGGATTATTTTTTGTCCATTTACACACGTCATTTTTGGAAATTTTTTCTCAATAAAGTTTTTAAACAATTCAAAATGTCAGGGAATAATAGAGATGATGCACTCTTTCCATTGATGTCGGTTTATTGACATCGTTGTTAATGTGTCGAACCATACACTCTCACCTCATCCAGGCAATCGCGCTCGTCCAACCCTGACTTAGCCAGAAGTGAGCCTTTCTAATCCACTTTCCCATGTCATTGGCTGACCACCAGCCACTTCTTCCCAGTCTGCACCAGCTGACGCATAAAACGCTTGGTGTGGTAACCGTTTGGGTTTCATGCGCAGGATGTGCCCCAACCAGCGGAAAGGACGTCGGTTAATTGCTTTCTGTTGGCTAGTGCCGTTGCTTCCTAAGACGCGGCGCCTGACCTCAGAGTTGCAAATGTGGTGTTGCCATCTCACGTGAGCAATCCTTCGCAGACAACGTTGGTCGAAAACCTCAAGACTCCTAACATCTTCTGAGCGAACTGTCCAACATTCACTCCCGTATAGCAATACTGTCGTTACCGAGGTGGAGTATATCTTTCATTTAATACACAAGCTTAAATCACATCTCTTCCAGAGGCAGTTAGGTTAAGTGAATGCTAGTCTGGCCTTATAAATTCTGGACGTTATTACCTCCTCTATCCGACCCTCAGCAAACGCCAGACTTCCTAGGTGTTTGAACTGCTTAAGATGCTCGAGAATAAGATCATTTAAAGCAAAATTTGGCAGATCACCAGATCAGTCCTGAAGGAGCACTTCACTCTTGTTTAGCGAGAAGAAGAGCCCATACTTAGATGCCTCCATTGCCATCATATCCAAAGCTTGTTGGATAAATGTTTGGTCTTCGCCTAATAAGGCAATATCATCAGCATAGTCCAGGTCCATAATTCGCTCACCTGGTAGGAGCTCAATGACACCCGTGGGGAAACTAATGAGAGCACTCCGGAGGACGTCCTCAATGGCGAAATTGAACGAGAACGGGGAGATTGGACAGCCTTATCTTACACCCGTAGTAGTTCTGAATTGCATTGAACGGCTATCGTACGCCCTTACCATCTCCATCGAGTGTGCGTATAGGTCCTTCAGGATAGCGACGTACTTCGATGGGATCCCATTGCGAAGTAAGAAGCTGATCTGTCAAACGAGTCAAAGGCGGCTCTGATATCCAGAAACACCACAATGGTAGATCGCTGATACAGGTGACGGTGTTCTAGCAACTGTCGCAGAACGAAGATCTGGTCTGAACATCCGCGCACTGGTCAAAAGCCAGCTTGCTCTTAGCGAGAAATGCTCTCTCGATTCAGTGTAAGTTTGCGAAAGGAGGATCGCGACCAATATCTTAGCTACCATCGGAATAAGCGAAATTCGCAATAGTTGCAGCATTCACTCCGCGCTTTTTTAATGAATTGATATTACTAGCGATTCACCATTGGAGGCAGGTAACCTCTCATCCACTCAAACCTTGGAGAACCGCTCGCGCAATTTTGCTACGACTGCCTCGCCTCCTTCCTTGAAGAATACCGGGTTAAGCTCGTTGGGGCCCAGGGTCTTGTGTTGCTTTAGTAATTTGATCTCTCTTCGTATTTCTCCAACACTGAGTGGGGCTGGCAACACGGTCCACTGCAAAGTGGATTAAGTGATATCGGCGGTGTCTGAAGGACGGTGCTGATTAAACTGCTCATAGAAATATTCTCTCCATCTTTCTAAACGTCAATGAAGGCTCGTTGTGTGCGAGCCATCAACATCGAGGTTGGTTTTGCTGAGGTCTCGCGGCTTACGTCCACAGACACGAATCAATTGGTAAAGTCAGTGCATGTTGTCCATGGCTGACACCCTTTCCATCTCCGAGGCGTTTTTTTCCCATTAAGCCACACGGTCACGCCTCAGACTATCTTTGATTAGAAATCTGAAAGACTTCCGATCGTCTTCATACTCTAAACTACTCGTTAAGCCACGGCGCTGTTCAAGTAGCGTGAGGGATTGAGCAGAGACCCAGCGGTGTGACGGTTGACGAGTGACTTTGCAGCATTCCGTAGCATGGTCATAGATTGCTTGCTTAAACTAGTGTCAGTGACGATCCAGTTCGACCGGCTGATTTTTTGAGAGGGAAAACAATAGGGTATACCTAAATCTGGCTTTTACTTTAGGCCACGATAAGGCGTTTGTGTCTAGTTTGGGACGTTTTTGTTTGGGTTCGCCTCCGAAATTGAAGGTTAATTGTTGTGCATACTGAAGCGTGGTTAGAATCTACGCTGATGCTCCAGTAAGATCTGCAGTTTTTGACACTACCTCGCTTTCTGTAGCTCATCGCGATATGGTCAAGCTGCGCCCAAGTACGTTGTGACGGGGACCGTCAGGTAACTAGATGGCGTTTGGAATGTCGAAAATTTGTGGAGACGAGGAAAAGGCGGTGGTCGTCACAGAGGGACAACAACAGTGCAGAGGGGACGTTCAATGAGTGTACATAGAGTGATGTCGCAAAGGCGTTCGAATTATAATCTTGACGTTGCACGCTTTGAAGATGCAAGGAAAACAAATGAAACTTTTCAGTGCTTGCAATGACGGCAGAGCCATCGTCTTTTCTCAAGGTACCTACAAATTTTTGTTTCAAGCCTTTAGATTAAACGTAGCTGTAGTATTGCATCGGATTAGTATTGGTTTCTTGAGCGAGTCTCATTTCGAAAAAGCACTTTGCTGCATGTATCTCGGAAACAGCTATATTTCGCGCTTCTTTGTAACGGGCCCAAGTCCCACGTGATGGAGTAAGCTTATAACGCCTCCATTAAGCGTCGCGGTGACGTACGCTACGGGAGAATGGGGCTGAACATCATTGAGGTTTACCATTTTTGCGAACGAGTACAAGAGGAGCGAAACGATTCTGAAGTTAGAGGATTTTGTCTTGATCTGCCCCCCCACATCCCATTCACATGGTCAATGTATTGCCATGGAAGTAGTGCTGCTGTTTGCAATAGGGCAGCAGGGTCGATCCTGTGGAAGCATCGAGACACCTAAAGTGGGGGTTTACCAAATGACAAGAGTAACTTGCAGGCTAACACTACATGGTCGCTCTTTCATAGTAGTGGCAGGGAAACCGAAATTTCTATACCGCTTTCAGCCGTTGAAATAACTAGGTCAAGATCAGACGGAGACTGACACTCTCGGTTGGTTCTAGTTGGTTCGTTTACGCGTTGGTAACTACATGTGAGTGTAGCCATGCCAGAAAATCGTTCGCGTTTACTGGAGCATGCGAGTTTTCGTACTCTCAGTTTATTTCGGGTGTATTAAAATCGCCGAAGATTACAACACGTAGTGCTACAGCTAAAAGAGATGAAAGCCTAATTTGCAGAAGAGCATCTTCTTCCAAAATAGTGCTCGGATTACGGTAGACGCAACTCAGCACTATACGCGTGCATCCATACATGAGCTAGGAAGATATCTGCACGTTCGTTGTAGAAAGAGAAATGCTTTTCTCAAAAGGAATAGTGTTATCAATAAGGACCAACGCCCCTGCTGCTAGCTTACCGAGAATTCGATCGCTTCTTACGGTGCTAAACCTGTCAGCTAATAAAGCTGGTATGTGGTCATCATGAGACGTCAAGCGTCAGATTTATTCTTCTCAACCATGTGAAGGGGACTTGCTCAGAGCGATTTGAATATCCGTACGATTCCAAGTTCAAACATGTGTTCAAACTCACGTTTTGCGACTTAGAACTTGTTCGGAGCCAAACGAAGGGTCTGTTAAACACTGGAGGATCACGGGTCAGAATGTGGTGTTTGACGTCATGTTTAACAGTAGTAGATTGCGAACAAGGTTTAAAATCTTCAAAAAAGTCTGTCAGTAAGTCACAGAACTCTGATGGGATGTCAGGGGTAAGTACTCAAATGGTTCGGATGGGGAATCACAGAAGTTACCAAATGAAATAATCTTCGTTAAATTATCAATAAGCTTATGTGTAGTTATATTGATCGGAAGATTAAAATGAGAAAGGAAATCTGCACCCAAAATTGGTACTTCAATATCGGCGAGTGTGAAAATCCATCGAAAGTTACGTGTGAGACCTAATTCGATATAAAGTGATCTCCGACCGAAAGTAGAAATTTTCGTGCTGTTTGCCGCCTGTAACGTCAAAGAAGACAAGTTATTGCGCTCCATATTGGATGGTGGAATGACGCTAATTTCGGCACCAGTGTCAATGAGGAATCGCATTTCAGTGACCCTGTCGCTAACGTAGAAGAGACAGCTTTGAAGGGTGCCAGACGGAGCTGCCGTGTCTACAGCCTGGTTTCGGGGTTTCCCTGCTTGGTTAGATTTGAGTCGTGAGTGCAAGGCGGCGTGCAATGCACTGAATCGACGATGATAATAGCAAAAACGCGATCCGTAAGAACGACTAGTAGATCGTTTCTTGGGCTGACGGGAACGACTATTTCGAGAGTTACTATGGGATCGTGCGATGTTTTGCACTCGCATTGAAAAGTTATGTTACATCGATTTCAAATATTCAAAATCGCTTGGGATCTGATAACTAGAATTTGAGTCACACGTGTGTCTTACGTGAGATAATGTAATGCTGTGCGAGATATCGTGAACTTCGTCTGCCATCCGTGCAATGTGTCGGAGACTGGTGTGCTTGTCCATAATGGCTAAGACTTTGCAGACGTCGGCTGTAAGACTCTGTTGCCTTAATTCGCGAATGATTTTTTTCATTTACAGGCTTGTCTCCTCGTAATTTTAAGTGGGCTACTCAATGTGCCGAAGCTGCAAACAATTATCGCAGAGAATTTTTCAGACTGCGCTCAGCGTTGCCATGCCGAAAATCCTCAATGCAAGATTAGGTAGTTCATCATTTTTAGCGTTGCCTGGTAAGTAAGTAAATATTTTATTATATCTTATTCTTGGAATTCCAAGGCATGCTGAGCATGATTGATAATTATTAAAGTTGTTTGTATACATTGAGCATAAAAATGGACAATAATTATTAACATTTTCAAGGTAATACGTGTTGGGAATTTTTCGTTCTTTAAAATGGTTAAGGTAAATGATAATCAATCAGTTTTACAAAAATTCAATATATGAGCAGTTATTGTATGAAAAGAAAATCGGGTGAGGGGAAAATAACACGAAGAATAATAAAGTACGATGGAATGGAACATCGAAGATGTGAGGAATCTCGAAGAGTCAGAATCTTCAAAAATGTTCAGTTGGAACACATTGTTATTGTCGAATATATGTTTTGATTGGAGAATGTCTTTTTGTGGGTATTCGTAGAAGATTCGGTGCCGCAGTGTTGCCTCGTTTGTGAGCCGGAATTCTTCACATGGATGTGAAGAGGTAATCTGGAAAGTAAATACTAAGGGACCGAGTGAATGTTCATTATGAAAGTTGAAAACTGATATCACTGTTAATATCCAGCAATGCCATGATTGCAAACTTTATCTAATGAGAGATCTAGGTCGAGAAGTTTCATTATTTTTCAACTGTGAGAAATGAATTCAGATGCGATTTAAAATCACATAGTGAGGTAAAAGTCTTATTTTTCGGAACAATATTCCAGGGTTTAGTGTATTTATTTAGGTAGAAGTTACTTCTTACTTTCGTACAGGATCTAAGTAATTCCACTAGGTTATCTTGATTTCTCAAATTATATCTAGAATTTTGTCGGAAGCGAATAGACGAATTTATATCTATAATATCAGAAGATATTATTCTAAAGAACTGTATTAGGTTGTGTCTAATTCTACGGAACCATAGTGGTTCTAGCTTGAGATGCTTACATCTTTCTCTATATGATTGATTCAAGCTATATCCGATGATTGATTTGGTAAAAGTACGTTGTGCTTTTTTCCAAAAGGATGGTATTGGTTTTATTTATACTGCAATATATTATATTACAGTAATCAAAGAGAGGGTATGGTGAAAAGTTTATAAAGTTCTAACTTACAGTGTGGGAGAATGAAGAACTTAAGAATCATATTAACAATCTGCTTTGCTTTGAGATCACGTGATATATATGCTCGTTGAATGTCAGCGATGCTGAATATCATTTATGTATAGGAGAAAAAGTAATGGACCTAAAACACTGCCTTGTATCACGCCACTTGGAATCGGCAAGGTGCGCGATCTGTAATCAAAGAGAGGGTATGGTGAAATCCATGTTGAGTTCTGTCAAACTAGGTTCTGTCGAACTAGTTCTGTCAAACTAGGTGAAGTAGAGGTATCGGCTTTAAATTTGGAATGAACATAGATAAGAGTACCACCTCCTCGTTTCGGAGTTCGGTTATTCCTGAATATCTGGTAATTAGGTACTATAAGTGTTGAGTCAGGCTGGTCATCTCGGGTCCACGTTTCAGTTGTAAGAATAATGTCTACTAAGTTCGTAATGAGAAAAGATTTCAGCAATTGGATTTTAGGGGTAATTGATCAGGTATTTATAAGTAGAATACTAACATAAGAAGGAGCGGGATTAAAAGCAGTAGAAGTAAGTTGAGACAAAAATTTAGAGCAATTAATATTTAATTTATTATTTTTGGAAAAAATTGACATGGTCATAAAAAGGCGTGTATGGTACGTATTGGAATGTGTATCGGTTGTAAAATGGATGATTTCAAGTCTTATAATTAAAGTAGTAAAAATTTTGAGCATTATAACCAGAGGAGTAGGGGGGAGGGTCTGTGAAGCAGGGTGTAGTCAATGGGAGACTGATTATACTGTTTAGGGGGGTATGGTGGTTGAATACGGTAACTGGTATAATGTGCGCGCCTATTATTATTATTATTCACCAACGTTATTTGTTGGTTTGGGGACTTCCTGACTGCCGTGTTTCTAGATGAGCCAGGATTTGGGAGAAGAGGTTGTGTCTGTCTAAAAGTAGGTAAGGGAAGTGAGCGCTTAGTGGGTGGCGGTGTTCTGTGAACTATGTCGTAAGCAGGTGATAAATCTTGGCTTTTTAAAGGTGTAGTAACTACAGGTGAATCACACTGCGTATACTCAGATGAATCAGAAAAAGATTGATTTGTGGGAATAATTGTAATTTTGCGCTTCCTATGACCGAAATATTTATGCATAGGGGTAAGGTCAGGCTTCATAGTGACATTGGAGAATCTGGGAATGGATTTCAAAATATTTCTATTCTCTAATATATATGAAACAAAACATTTGTCGGTAAATTTTATAAGTATAGGGGTTCGTTGTTTCATGCTGTTTTTGCGTGAACGGACAAAATCAGCACAATCTACCGGAATACCGTATGAAGTGAGAAATCATCTTTCCAAGTCATTTAAAGGATAATTATCAGCTACAATAAATAAAATGATATTCGTAGAACGAGTTTCTCTTTGAGTAATTTCAGTACAATGAGTTCCAACAAATTTATTGGTTTGTATAAGGATATCATGATCTTGTAGTGGATAAATGCAAAAATATAACAGGAAAATGTTACAGTAAAAACGGACGAAGGAACGAACTCACGATGAGTGGAAATTCAATGTCCAATGCAAATATCCACACACATGAATATTCCGGCTCCAAACTCCGGTGTGTCGCGTTGATCAGCAATTATAATTGACGAAGCTGAAAATTGTGCGACAAATCAATTTTGCTGTTAACCGTCGTGATTCGAAAACACGCAATAACGCAGCACCACGAAAATCAAGCAGAAGAGGAACGCGCGCGGAAAAAGTATATTCTGGAATAATGGTTGATTAAAACAAACATTGATGGAAATGAAAGTACAATTGAAGAGAAAGTGAAATTACAAGTTGCTACAGAACTCTCCCTCTAGAGCGTGAGTCTACGGATGAACGCTCGATACACCGTTTATGACATGTATTCAACCAGTCTTGCGGGGAACCTTATTCTGCGGCCGGTACGTGTTTGACGAGATGAATGAGTAGACAGGATGCGTGAAGGTCGATTGGATTTAACGTCACTGGTCGTCATAGGCTGCGTAGGTGGAGTTGAAGGGGTAGCTTCTTGTGATGACTTCTGCTCGACGTAAGCAGGTTTTAGGCGATCGATGCTAACTTTGTCTCTGATACCGTTGCGTAGCAGAACGAAATATTCATCTTTACGTTCCATTACTTTGAATGGCCCTTCATACGGAGTTTGTAGGGGCTTTCTAACGGCATCGACTCGAACGAAAAGGTAGGGACAAATTTTGAGATCATTGTGAATAAATGGGGGACGGTCCACAACACGTATGGGGACGGACATGATAGACTGTAAATGTTGCTTAAGTCTGGAGCAGTAGGATGCTGGTTCAACCTCGCCGGTAGGTCGTGTGTCGAGTACCATCTCGCCAGGCAGTCTCAGTGTGGTGCCAAATACCAACTCTGAGGGGCAACAACCGATGTCTTCCTCAACGGTGTTTCGAATACCGAGAAGTATGATAGGAAGACATTCAGACCACTCTGTTGCAGAACAAGCGTTATTAGCAGCTTTCAATTGACGGTGAAAACGTCCGACTAGACCGTTGGCTGCAGGATGATATGCAGTAGTACGCACATGGTTACATCCTAGTAAACGGCTTAGTTCACGGAACGAAGCGCTTGTGAATTGCGATCCTCTGTCGGTGGTAATAGTAGCGGCTACACCAAAAATGGATATCCATGAATCAACGAATGTTCGTGCGATCGTATCTGTGAAGGTGTCCCGAACTGGGAGTGATATAGGCTAGCGAGTGTATCTATCAACGCATGTCAAGATATAGCTATAAGTTCGGGAAACGGTGTAAAGGACCAACAATATCCAGGTGGATATGCTTGAATCGACCGTCGAGTACAGGGAATGTGCTGAAAGGGGCACGGGTATGTCGATGAATTTTGCTGCGTTGGCAAGCTACACAGTGTTTGGCCCAATGACGGATTTCACGTTGCATATTTTGCCACATGAATCGTTCTGTTATGAGTTTAACAGTTAAACGAATACTCGGATGTGACAATCCGTGAAAGTGATCCAAGATCTTCCGTCGATATGTTTGTAAGACGAAAGGTCTCGGCTTACCGGTCGATATGTCACAATGGATCTTGGTATCACAATCGAGTAGCGGCAAAAGTGCAAATTTCAGATATTTATTGGCAACGATTTCGATTAATTCGGGATCGTTTTCTTGGTGACTTGCGAACTCTCTGAGATCGAGTACTGGATTGCTCAATTGATGGATGGAACAACGTGATAAAGCATCAGCAACAATGTTACGATCACCGTCGATATGTGTGATATCTGTCGTAAACCCTGCGATGAGATCAAGCTGACGGATTTCTTTGGGCGATTGTCTGTCTGTCGGATAACGGGAAGTATAAATGATTGGTTTGTGATCGGTAAAGATGGTAAAGTTACGTCCTTCAAGTAAGTGACGGAAGTTTTTAATAGCTGGGTAAATTGCGAGGAGTTCGCGCCTGAAAGTACTATACCTAGTATGAGCTGGTTGCAAATTCCGCGAGAAAAAGGATGGTGGTTGAATGTTCCCGTTGAATTCCTGTTGTAGGACGGCTCCGACTGCAGCTTGTGAGGCGTCGGTTTTCAGAACCAAGTGTGCGTTTTCGTCGGTTTACAAGTGACTCACAGCAGTAACGTTGCTCAAAAGTTCTTTAATTTTGACGAGAGCAGATTCTGCGGCAGCAGTGATTGACAATTTTTTAGGGTTTCCTCTGAGCAAATCAGTGAGTGGATGGGGTATGTTGGTGGCGTCGGGGATAAATCTTCCGTAGTAGTAAACGATGTCAAGAAATCGACGTACACTTTTGACGAATTGAGGCATTGGGTATTTAATTATTAACTGCGTTTTTTCTGCTAACGGGCTTATACTATCACTGTCAATCCTATGGCCAAGAAAATCAATGGTTGAAGCTGACGAAGCTGAAAAATGTGCGACAAATCAATTTTGCTGTTAACCGTCGTGATTCGCAAACACACAATAACGCAGCACTGTAACGACTAAAGTCGCTGTTTGACGCGTAGTCCACCCGTTTCTTATTTCGACAGTTCAAAACCACAATGATTCGAGTTTTCTACGGTTCTATTAACAATATTAATAGACAATAACAATTAACAAACCTCAACTGTACCGGGTTGTACAAATTATGTGAGCCAAAATGCTCAAAGTTTCCAAATGACAACAACAAATTCGGCCAATGCTGACAAGATAGACTGTCCAAGTGATAAATGAATACTTCCATCTATAAAGATATGACTAGAACATTTCGATCACCTAGTGTATTAAACACTATATGCATACATCTGAAAGACATTCACGAAGTCTGCAAGCAAACCACGTTCAGTCTCAAGCCAGACATAACAGGCATTCCGCCCGCAATTTGCAGAATGGGTGGTGACGATTTCAAACTTCTTCTACTGAACTTATTTAACACTTCAATCGAAACTGGAATCTTCCCTATAGAATGGAAACACTCTGTCATTACACCCAGACATAAATCTGGCTCGAAGCACACGGTATCAAATTATCGCCCAATTAACCACACAGCAATACTATCTAGATTACTTGAAAAAAAAATAAAAAAAGCTATCTTAAATCACTTATCTCCAAGTTTCTTCTCTAAAGCTCAACATGGCTTCCTAAATAAAAGATCATGCATTACATGTCAGCTTGAATACCTCGACTATATTACTACATCGATAGAGGAAGTTTCGGCAGTTGTAGTTGTCTTCCTGGACATAACTAAAGCATTTGATACTGTTCCTCATAAGATATTATTATCGAAACTTGAATCATATGGCATCGGTGGTAATCTTCTTTCCTGGTTAACTTCTTTTCTTACCGATCGCACTTACTCTGTCGAAGTTAACGGCCGTAGATCACGCAGTCTACCTATCCCCAGTGGGGTGATTCAAGGTAGCGTATTAGGCCCCTTACTATTTCTTATATATATAAATGACATACATAACGTCATTTCGTATAGCAAACTGTTCTTATTCGCTGATGACATGAAAGTTGTCATCACTTTCCCAGCTAATCAAGCACAAACTTATATACCTCGACTAAACAATGATTTAGCTGAACTTGCAGATTGGGCAAAAAATAACGGTCTAACGTTCTCAACAGCAAAAATCTAATTTTATGCCTATAAGATGCACGATACAAAATAACTCAATCCTTCTAAACAATAACGCAATTCAAATGATTGACAGCACGCGTGATTTAGGATTTCGATATTCTTCATCACTCACTTTCAACGAACAGATACGCCACCTTATTACTAAAGCCAGACAAAGTATGAATACTATACACAGATCTATAATTCAGCCTCATTGTGAACTAGAAATGTATAAAGTATTCACCATTCCTATCTTCGACTATTGTAACATAATATATACTAATATAAATAAAACCGATAGCATAGTTTTAGAAAAGATACAACGTTCTTTCTCAAAATCAATAATCGGTTATACCACCAAACTATCCTATAGAGAAAGATGTATACAACTGAAACTCGATCCTCTGTGGTTTCGCAGACTTAAGCATAACCTCATCTTATTCTTTAAAATACTGTCAACGGATAATATTGAAATACGTTCGAATATTCATATACGGCATGATTCTAAATATAGCTTGAGAAACAGTGAAAAAACTATTAAGTTACCAAGGTTTCGTACTAAAGTAAGGAACAGTTTCTTCTTGACTAAATATGCTAAACTGTGGAATCTTTTTCCAAAATATATAAGACTCAGTTCCTCTTTAAATGAATTCAAATCACATCTAGCTTCATTTCTTACCGTTGATAAAATTCGCAATCTACTTAATTTAAATGTTCTACTTGATGATTTATATAATAATGGCATTCCTGGATATTGATATTAATAACCGTTCATATCGTTCGAAACAGCATTCTCTCGCCTCTGAGTTTTTTTTCTCCACAGCAAAATTCTCAATCCGCACCAAAATGAAACTGGCCCCCAGACCTTAAACTAGTGGAATAGACCACCTTCGCCTAGCGGACAAGAAAACGGCTCATGGTCAGGAAAGATCAATATATTTACAACAACCAAAATGAAAACGTTTGGAGCATCAACAATAGAGATTCTTCGCGCATCTTTGATGGACTTTATCCATTGATCATCAGTGCTGCCGGAAACATTCTAGACTTATCCTTGCAATAGATGTGTTTTCGTAAAATATCAGATCATGTACCGATTACTGGAAACAACATCAAATACCGTTACCTTTATATTTATTGAACGTTAAATTCCACTGAAACAAATGACCTTGAACAAATTATTTTGCAAATGTACATCCTATAATCTGATTGTACACAGCTTTTGGAAATTATTGATCATGTTTAACATGCCTTGGATTCCCAATAATATTTATTGAACGTTAAATTCCGCTGAAACAAATGACCTTGAAAAAATTATTTTGCAAATGTACATCCTATAATCTGATTGTACAAAGCTTTTGGAAATTATTGATCATGTTTAACATGCCTTGGATTTCCAAGAATAAAATTTATTTATTTATTTATTTATTTATAAAAAAAACATTTTGAAACACAAAAAAGAGTTTCTTTTTCATTTTTTCGCATTTGTGGAAATAAACTGCTGTCCATCATCTTTTCATTCGATTGGACATGCAACGTGCATAACTCTCTCACCTTTCGGTGATGAGACATCTCCAACCTTCCATTCACAGTTACACACGCCTGTGTTACTTACAAATCAATCCTGGTAGTGGTGGGTCTTTTCAAGCACACCTCCGAAGGAATCTGGGCACTCGTTTCGACTTAGTCGAATATCGCCCTGTGATACTGATACTGATACTGATACTCTTTCGCTCAGATTGAACAGACGCTAAATTCAGTGGTGGGGTTGCCTTATATTTCCAACAAAATATTTACGTCACGGTGTTGGCTGGTTTCCAGCAGACTGCCGGTATGGCTGAGAGTTTTGGTGCCGTATAATGACTGCAGCTTCATTTGCCACGATAGGTGGCGTTTATCGTTCTCCCAATACTCAGGCAGATACTCTGATATCACAGATATGTCAGTATGGTAGATCCTCAAACTGCTTGATTATGGGGGATTTCAATGCTCCAATTATTGATTGGACTTCGCTAGAGGAAGGTTTTGGGTCATTCGAGCGGGACTTATTGGACGCTGTGGTTGATGTGGGCCTCGTGCTGCATGTTTCCTAACCGACCAGAGTAGGCCCTACTAGGTGTGAGTCCATTTTGGACTTGGTATTCACTCCCACGCAGTCCGATATTACTCAGCTTCGGAAAGAAGCTCCATTAAGCTGTAGTGATCATGCCACCTTAAGTTTTATTTGGAAACACAACACTGGCTGGGTACCAGATCCAATTCCCAGAAGGAATTTTTGGAAGGAAGATGCAGGTAGATTAAGGGTTGTTGCTTCATCTCTCGATTAGTCTTTCGATCAATCAGCTGATGTTGAAGATTGTTGGCTGGTGATCCGTAATAATATTTTGACAGTTATTGAGGTGGCTGTTCCGTTGTCCACACGTCGTCGTAAGGCAGAAGATTCCCTTTGGTTTGATAAGTAGATAAGTAAACTTTTGCGGCAACGTCAAAAGCTCTGGTCGATATTCGTAAGCCGGAAAAACGCCACTGACTACGACAATTATCGGCATGCTAGAAACCTTTGCGTGGCATTAAAACGCAGAAAACGTATGCTGTACGAGCAGCGATTTGTTGACGAGTCTACTTGTGTACCAAAACGGCTATTCGCATACTTTCGTCACCGCACAAAGGCGTCGCCATATATTCCTAATCTGATAGATACTAATGGGGTAGACATTACTGAGGATGGTTTGAAAGCTGAAGCCATGACTGAGCAATATGCCTCCGTGTACTGTCTGGAAGGCAGTGATCTCCCTTCTGTCTCTCATAACAGTGAGGTCACGTCTGATCTTGATGTAGATGTAGTGACGTTTCGACTCCTGTTGGAACAGTTAGACACACAATCCGCGCCAGGACTAGACGGTATTCATCCGTTGGTTTTACGAGCACCATCAGAAGTGTTGTGCGTACAGCTGGTCATGTTGTTTACAAAATCTGTAAAATTAGGTGTCTTGCCACAAGAATGGAAACGGGGTATTATTAATCCTATTTTTTTAGAGTTGGGACCCTAATAGTCCCACTAATTACAGACCGGTCACATTGACTTCTGTGATCGGTAAAATTTTAGAGAAGCTGATCAAAAGAAAAATACAGCACTTTCTTTTGGAGTGTGGGCGTTGGTGTCCACAACAACATGGATTCACCAAAAATCGTTCATGCGTAAGTAATCTGCTCCTGCCATGAGAATGTTAGTGTGCTTTTAATGATTCTGGTAAAGCGGTCGATGTCATTTTTATCGACTTCAGTAAGGCGTTCGACCGCGTGCTCCACCGCCGATTGCTCATCAAGCTGGAGGGTTTGAGTATTCTAGGTTGTATACCTAAATGGATCGAGGCATTCCTCTCAGGACACTCAAACCGTGTAGAGGTGAATGAAATTTTGTCTTCAGAGATGATAGCAGGCTCTGGAGTGCCGCAGGGATCTGTCCTTGGCCCATTTTTATTCAAATTTTTTGTGAATGATATTCCGGACGCGGTAGCGATCGATTGTCCTTTATTCGCGGATGATCTGAAACTGTGGGCCCCTGTCAGTTCCTGCGATGGCCACAAGCAACTGCAACAAGCAGTTGATGACTTAGTCAGTTGAACACATCACTGGTCACTGTCTATCAATGAGGACAAGACAGTGGTCATGCGCATAAAATCCGATGATACTGGTGGTGAATACTTTGTTGGAGGTAAGCCTATTGGAGCGGTGACGGTCGAAAAAGACTTACGGATTCTGATTATGGATTCCTTGTAGTCGAAGGCTGACACTTGTCTGAGAATAGGCAGCGCTACCAGGATGCTCTGGGCGATTCGGCGTTCATTTGCGTCCATTACCCCGGAAATGTTTCAGACAGTTTTCTCTGCGTACATTCGTCCTCTGATGGAATATGGGCTACCTGTTGTATTTCTTCAGTCTAAAGGCGATTGCGACTCCTTGGAGAGGGCACAAAGGAGGTCACTAAGAGGGTTTGTGGAATGCGTCAACTCCCGTACTAGGATAAGATGAGCTTATTGAATCTTTACCCCCTAGAAATTCGAAAGGAAAGATTTGACCTGCTGCTGACACGCCGTATTCTTCCGATGAGTAGGCGAGTCAAGGACGCGGGAACATGACTTTAAGTTGCAGATGCCTAGAAGCCTGAAGATGAGTAATGCGAGCACGCTATTCACGCGGGTGGTGAACAATTTGATCTCTTTACCGAAAGGGCTCCTGTCTCTACCATCTGAAAAGCTATTCCAAAGCGCGTTGGATCAGAATTTGTTGAGACGGATGGACTTGATCCCCGGAGTGATGTAGTAGTGTTCCTCTACTCTCAAGGCATGCCTTGTTAGCAGAAGTCACATATATCTACTACTGTGATGAAGCTTAAACGGGTTTTTATCCCTTCTGCTTTCGATTCAGAATAAGAAGAAGTTTGAAGGAAAAGAAGAAATAGAAATGGAGAAAAGGTGTAGTATTGTTGTTTGCTGCCCGTTGATGTTATTGTCTCCAAAATCCAGTTGTCAGGTGCTTCCCGCCATTTGAATATTTTTGAAAAGTTGTCGAAGTCACTGACCGGTAGGCGAAGATCAATCAATGTACAGGTGATGCTGATAGACTTTTGAATTGTATGTTGGCGAAAGATAGAACAAGTAGAAGTGTACAATAATGAATGTATAGAGACATGGGTCTGCTACACAGCCACCCACCATTGCTGAGAACACTAAGTGCCGATCGTCGGGATTAAAAAAGGATGCTCAAAAATCGATAGCACTCGTTCTAAGCACGACCGGCAAACTCGCTATCCATAGTTTAGGTTCGGATAAGTGGAAATGTCCCATCACTGTCAATCACTTCGATATTTTCAGAGGGTAGTGTTCGCTGGAAGTTAGTTCTTCTCATTCCAGGGTGATTTTTCCCTCACCATACCCTGAAAAGTAAATGAAAATAAATTCAAATTTTGTTCTTTCAAGTTAATGCATATGTTAATCTATCAGGGAATTAAACGTGGCGACCTGATCTCCTTTGCGTTACACTTCGGTGTTATTGTTGTTTATTACTTGGCTGCGTTGTTTTATTTTAGATGTATTAGTTGACCCGTCTTTACTTGGTTCTTTTTGTGATGACGAACTAATTTGGTTGACGTTCAAGGACTTTGAAAGGAGGTTCCAGTGGTTTACGTACTGCGTCTACACTGACCAACACATGGGAGCAGGTAGATAACTCTACCGGGATATAGGTTGTGTTTCTCTGTTTAGTTTAGGTTGTATAGACTGCTTCGATGACCACTCAGTAGTGACGTAATCGTTCGAACAGTTGTTTGAGATGTTGTAATTGTTCCTAGTGAGGAAGACTAGCAACCTGGATGTCGTCGATGTTTTCATTTCATTCATTCAGTCCTCTCCGTGCCAGGTGGCACATGAGGCGAAGACAACTTCACGCCAGTGGTTCTGGTCTGTCGCTGCTTCCGTTGCCGTCTTCACCGTGAATCCTTGTGCATGTAGTTCGCGTTCCAACGCTCGGTGATAAGTTTCCTTGGGCCGTCCCCTTTTTCGTTTACCTTACGGATGCCAGTGCATGGCTACCTTCGTATGCGAACTGGGATCCATCCTGCAGACATGACCGAACCACGGATCTGTTGTCATCGTTTCCGTAGCAATGTAGGTTTTACGGGATAGGGTTGATAGCCCTAAGCCCAACCCTCCTCCTTTCTCAGACGGGCTTGGGACCGTCCTTGACGGAGTTGTCGTCGATGTAGACGAAGACAAAATCCAGTCCATGCGTAACCTGGTCCATGAAACGTTGAAACGTTTGAGCTGCGTGGCATAGTCCAAAGGGCATGCGTAAAAACTCGAATAGACCAAATGGTGTGGTCACTGCAGTTTTTGGCACGTCTGCTGGGTGAACCGGAATATGGTGATACGCACAAACAAGATATATCTTGCCGAACATTTGCTTATGATGCAGAGACATGGAGAAATCGTGCAAATGCGGAATTGGATACCTATCCAGTTTCGTGAGCTTATTCAGAGATCTATAATCTTCGCATGGTCTCCAGTCGTTTGATGTCTTACTAGGAACCATATGTAGTGGACTCGCACACATGCTGCTGGAAGGGCGGATAATTCGCATAAGCAAAATATGCTCGAATTCGATTTAGGCGATTTTGAGCTTATCCGGGGCTGATCTCCGCGGTCTACTGAAGCATGGGTTCCCTGTAGTTATGATCTCGTGGGTGAATTCATGCTTTACATCTATCATCTGGTAGTTAGGAATTGTGATATCCATGAATGACTCTATTAGCATTTTGTACGCTGGGGGGAAATGTTGTCTATCGCTCTTAATGGTGAGAGACGTACATGAAGTTTGTGAGCCATTTACGGTCAGGTTCGTTACACTATCTTTCAGTTTGCACCGCCTAGGGTCTGCCACTATACCGTGGTGTTAGAATATATATAAGCCCAGTATAGGATTAGGAACGTCGGCTATAATGAAAACCTAATTTATAGGTCTCCGAAGGCCTAAGTTGTTGACGAGGAGTCGTTAACCGTATGTATGTATAGCTGTACCATTGACTGCGCGCAACATGATACTGGATAATTTGTTTCTGTCCTGTGGCTGTGAAGGTATCACACTTATCTGAGCTGCAGTATCGACGAGAAACTTTATGTTTGTATTAACATCTCGTACATAAAAGAGGCGATCCTTGTGACTAATGCCAGTCTTCTCGGCAGCCATCACGACATGGAATTCGAGTTTCCCGCTTTCTGAATGGAGCACGACATATAACACTTTCGTGCTTTACTTTCATACCCCGCATGGTACCAGCAGAAACCTCGATCATTTTCGCTGTGACTCCACTTGGGACTCCTATCCCTCATAATCCAGTTGAGCCGATTTTCTAAACGGCGGATGGTACGACAGTGGTGGTCGTCAGTTGAATTCGCCTTCATGACCGTGGTTAAAGTGGGTTGCCTGATGTTGACGATCTTATCTGACATTTCTGCTAGTTGCGTTATACCAATCATATCCAAAAAGCTAGCTAATATTTGTTGAACATGTACTGGGAGATATTGATCGTTGCGCCGCTCATCAATGCTTCATGCTTCTGAGTAGTTGGGACGGGGTCCGATCCCCCAAATATTCCTGTGTCAAAAGCCCCTAAATACGGAGTCGTTCGGACTTTGTGATTCGCGTGATCAGGGCTGTTTTTAGTTAATCGTAAGTATTCAACAAAATATATTGAACTAAGGACATGTGAGTGAGCTAATCACATAATGGATCCTAAGCTTTTCTTGTGTGATATGTTTTATCTCAAAATATGATTTTGCAGGCATGAACCACAGCTATGGATTTTATGTTCAGAACTTGGGAATAGTGAATGCGATCGTGCTAATAGTCACCGGGCTAGAATCACTTTGAGGCTAACTCATATGCGGTATGGCATGTAAATGTTGATATAATATAGAATAGTGAAATGATTAACAACGAACTCACCGTGTGATCTTCTTCGGGTTCACCATTTTGGTAGTTGTTTTCTGACGACTACATTCTAGCGACGGCTTCGACTTTCGAACCCCCTCTTCTTGGCTCACAAAACAACGCTCGTATTCCGAATCTTACCTTTTGGAGTGACGGCGTTGTTCAGTACAATCAAGTTTGAAGGAAAAGAAGAAATGGAAATGAAGAAAAGTGGCAGTATTGTTGTTCGCTGCCTGTTGATGTTATTGTCTCTGATATCCAGTTGTCAGGTGCTTCGCGCCATTTGAATATTTTTGAAAAGTGTTTGATGTCATTGACCGGGCGGCGAAGATCATTCAATGTATATGTGATGCTGATAGTCTTTTAAGTCGAATGTTGGCGAAAGATAGAGTAAATAGAAGTGTACAATAATGAATGTGTAGAGTCACTGGTCTGCTACATTATAAGATATTTTAGATTTTCTTTCATGTGTCATTAATCCGAACAGAATATTGCAATTTTAAGTTGGAAGCTGAGAATTTGTCTATGCATATTCTGACATTGAATAGTATAAGGAAGTATCCCATGAGCTTACATAATTATTTGTATAATAATAATAATAATAACGGTCAGCAATCAACGATTGTTAGCGGAAATACAAACTCCAGCTCCTACTGCAAATTTGTATCTCACAGATTTTGTTCCGTACAATATGGTGACCAATCATGATGGATACCTAGTTGTTGCAGACGAATTGTGAACGATATCTGTATGTAACTGCAAGTACTTAGAAAATACAATTCAATATATAATGCCACAGATGTTTGAAAACCACAAGCTTAGTCTAATGTGACTCTTAATTCTAGAACTTCGCCATGTGTAACGGCGGCCTTTTCATCTTTCTCGGAATCCCTAAGCCCACAAGAAACTGGCTTGAGGGAGAAATCAATTGCGAAACATGTTTACAATATTCAATATCCCATGCATAAGTACTTGTACGCATGCGGATAAAGCTTCTCATTCATATATTACTATTTTCAGAAATGTTTTGAAACAGAAAGATGAACAACGTTCTCTAAGCCAGGCACTAAATAATGTATTTACTTTATCGTTACAGCAAGTATGAGCACCAATGTAGATTCACAGAGTCAATACAAAATTGTCATAAACGCACCCAAACAAAATAACGAGTCAGCTGTGGATCACTTCGAAGAGATAGCCATTTTCATGGATTAAAAATGTCATTGTATTATATATGTGAATCCACCGCTGTTAAGGCTTTCAACATAGGCTAAATCTTGTCACACCTAGAAATCGTTCATGGCCATCGAAAGTTTGGTTGGTCGTACTAAACTTACCCAACAGTGGCATACAAGCGTGACTTGTTTACTATGAATTAAATTTAGCATATCATATGTTTAACAATGTTCGTTTTACGTCCCGTTTCTTTCCAGTGTTTTTCAACGATTTTCCGGGTGTAATGGATCAAAGCTGCTCTCTGCTTTTCAATTATAGCCGTTGGACGCTGATGGTGCAATTTTAAATTAAACAGTGTTGCAAAGTTGCTAAATCAGTTAAGTTGCTGATCTGACTTTTAGAAACTGCCAAAACATTTAACAAAATATACATATAATATATACATATTTCGGAATAAAGCTCATGGCTGTGTTGAAAACATACTATTACGAAGTTAATTCTATCAAATCTGTAGAAATTGCAGAGATCTGTAATTGTTGATATCTGATTCAATAAAGACTAGAACGAAATTCTGCTGTGAAGTATGCGTTGTTCTTTCTGTTAATGTGTACTATTTAACTGACAATACAATCATCCATCGCAAATTATACTAATTGTTTGATTGTACAGTTAGCTGATAGCTTCCAACCAACCAAGGTGCAGCTATGCACCGTAAACTCGGCTGCCTCTCTACATATTACGATAGCAGTTACCAAAAATGGGTTAAAATGTCGTGATCTTGGTACAACTGCTTCTGGTTCAATCAAAACCAACATTGAAGCACAAAGATGAACTGACACCGCGAAACGTGACGGAGCAGTCATTATCTGTGATGAAGCATTGTTATGATTTTGGATCACTTTTCATTACGTTATATCTCTGTTAAAAACATATTTTGCCGGAAAAAGTTTTAATAGCTACGGAAGCATGTTAAATAAGTAGGCTTAACCAAAATTATTTTGCGAATTTGTCAAACACCATATTTTGACCCGCGGTCCGCCTATTTTTAACAAACCTCGCAGATTGGCTCCCAAAAAGCTTGAAGTTGCCAAATTGGAATTCGAGCACATGTTGGAGCTTGGTATCATTCGACCCTCTCATTCTCCCTGAGCTACCCCTCTGCACATGGTTGAAAAGAACAAAGCGGACGCCTGGCGTCCATGTGGTGATTATCGTGCCCTAAATCGAGTGACTGTCCCTGATCGTTATCCTATCCTCCACATACACGATTTTGCCCTATCCCTTAACGGCAAATCCGTTTTCTCCAAGTTGGATTTAGTTCGTGCCTATCATCAGATACCCGTCGCTGAAGAAGACATCCCAAAGACCGCAATCACAACTCCATTCGGTTTGTTTGAATTTCTAAAAATGCCATTTGGCCTACGAAATGCTGCTCAAACATTCCAGAGATTCATGGATCAGGTTTTTCAAGGTTTGTCTTTTGTTCATGTGTATATTGATGATGTTCTTATCGCCAGTTCCACTCCTACAGAACACGTTGAACACCTGCATACAGTTTTTCAGTGTTTGTCACATTACGGCATTATTGTCAATCCTGACAAATGTTTGTTTGGAGTTGCTTCTTTGGAAATCCTCGGTCATTTTGTCGACAGCTCTGGTATCAAACCTGTGCCACAAAAAGTATCTGCCATCAGTGCGTATCCCTGTCCAACTTCCCTTCGCCAGTTGAGACGTTTTCTCGGTCTTGTGAACTATTATAGGCGGTTCATTCCACATTGTGCCGCTGTATCACAGCCAATGACAGATCTACTACGCGGAAAGGAGCGCGATTTTAAGATGAATTACAACGCCATCAAGTCGTTCGAATGTTTAAAATCTGCCTTGAACGCAGCTACTTCACTGACGTACATGTCTACGTGTTCCAATGCGGAGTTATCACTCACCACAGACGCCTCTCAAGAAGCAGTCGGTGCAGTCCTTCAACAAGAAGTCGACGGTATCACCAAACCACTTGCTTTCTTTTCCCGACGTCTCCAACCAGCTCAGACACGATATAGTACGTTTGGTCGTGAATTGTTGGCCATCTATTATGCAATACGTCATTTTCGCCATTTGCTAGAAGGTCGCAATTTTACTGTTTGGACCGACCACAAGCCCTTAACATTTGCCCTTGCTGCTCCTTCAGATAAATATTCACCTCGTGAGATCCGACATTTGGACTTTATTTCCCAATTCACAAGTGATATTAAATATTTGTCTGGACCGTCCTATACTGTTGCTGATGCATTTTCCCGTATGGAAATTTCTACAGTCCGTCATTCCCCCTTGGATCTACAGCAGCAAGCCCTTGCTCCAAACGACTGTACCTCAACAGTACGATACATCATCTTTCTCGTGTTCTGCAAATTTCCCGTTCCCTGGGATGTTTATTGTAAAATAATTGAAATTACAACAAAAAACAAAGCAATGCCTTTTCATTTTTCAAGCTGTTAGTTTTTTATCAAATTTTTGCAAACATTCTAAATCAGTATTTAGGTATTATATGTAATTTATGGATAATCTAGCCGAAACTTTGCAGTATATATATGTTATTCGTCAGCATCAGACCGTATATCAAAAATCCACGAAATGTGAAAAGTAAACAAAATTTTGTAACGATCAATTTCAAAGCTAAATTAAATGGAAAAATTAACAATCGAAAACAGTATATCATTCGTCTTTACCTTGAAACGTACCTTACACACCACTTCCAGTTTCTGACGAAGTTTGGTCATTAGATGGAGACAGTAAGACTAAGTTCAGTTAGGCTCGAAACAGTGGTATAATATTTAACAAGAGTAAAATGGCAAGCCAATGTTAAATATGGTTCTTAAAAAGAACCATGATGCTCAAACACAGAATCACGAAGTGATTCTTTGTCAAGCACTCAGGGCGCTTATAAGAGACCAATATATTGTGGTGCTGACATCCCCATCACCTGATCTTACTGTCTCCACCTGATGACGACAAGCAGCCAGAAACTAGTCGTGATGTGTAAGGGATCGGGATATAAGCGCCAAAATATTTTGGTAGTTTATGAGCGCTTTGAGTGCTCAACGGAGAATCTGTTTGTGATTTTGTATTTGAACATCTTGGTTCTGTGTATAGTGTCTATTTTGAAGAAATATGTTGACACAGCTTGCTAATATTATATATGTTGCCTCGCAAAGTGTTCAAAATAATAAATGAATGTTTTGTCTAGTTTATTTAGTCTTGTTTATACTGGGTTTATCTATCAAAGTTGCACATCACCTGTTAAAATCGTTGATGCATGATGTTGAATAAGCCTGTTTGAATCTTACTTATTTTTAGAAAAATAAATGATTGAAGTATACAGTTGAGGATCGGGATTCGATTTAGATTAGCGAATATTGATGTGTACAAAAGTATTTTTTATTATATCTAGTGAATAGAGAGAGATAAGAAGAAGAAAAACAAAAAATCGGTGTAAATATGGGGATTTTGAGAACATAAAATTCAGTGTTACAATTGCATCAAACATTACGCCTAATGGAGCACGGATAACCAGTCTGAATGAATTCTGCTTGTATTAACACTACATACTGTTTAAAGTTGTTAAAATAGTCTCGATTATGATTAAGATGAAATAATAGTTAGCTTTGACGTGAGCGCTTTGTTTACCAACGTCGATACAACAAATGCGTTACAACTAGCTAGACGGGCCTTGGACACTGATGCCAGTTTGTCAGATCGCACAAACTTGAGCGTCCAACAAATTATCAACGGTGTATCGATCTGCCTAAGCATGAACCACTTCGTAATTAATGAGCAATTATTATTACATGGGTAGAGTACTTCTCTTCTCTCTGCTCAACAGAGAGTACGGTTTTATCACATGCACTTGCAAATATTGAGCGGTTGCCAACAATTGACCAGATACTCCCCTTACGCTTAATGAGCTCAATAGGGCAATCGACCACTTAGCGAAAGGGAAGGCCTCCAGTGATGACGGAATTCCACCGGACCTCATCAAATGCTGTAGCACAGCATTATTACATCCTCTTCATCATTCGCTTCTTCAGTGCTTGCAGGAGCAGTGTCCCATAAGGGATACGAGACACGAAGATGTTCGCGCTATTTAAGAATAAGGGTGACAGAGTTCTATTGAACCATTGCAAGACTATCAAGTGAAACAAAAACAGGAAATAAGAATTACGGCATTGCTGTGACAATCAACAAGGTATAATGGAAATACATATGAGACTATTCATTTACCGCAACCAAGCTTTTGATGGCCATCTGGTGGAAGAAGAAAGTGGCTTTTTTCGTGTACACGAACATTCAGCAATCAAATTAATTCAACCACACAAATATACTTTCCCTAAAACGTTACGTAAACAGTGTCGAAATTCACTGTCACGCCTCCCTGGATCAGGAATAACTTTAGATTGACCAAGCAAATAGCGGGAAAGGTAAGACACGAAAGAATTCCTGAATTTTTCAGTCCTCAAATACGGGACGAAGTATTGGCTTCGCGCAGATGAGAATAATTTGCAAGCCATGAGGACTACATGTAGTGGGTGTATATTATCGGACGAAATGTGTGATCAAACGGTCACATTAAAAAAGTGTCGATGATATATCGAATTAAATCGGCAAAGGCATAGCTCAGCTGTGCCTCTTTTGATAATCAGGAAATCTTTTTCAAGTAGACCGGGAAAAATATAGGGGATGCATAGAGGAAGTGGGGAACAATGTAGGAGAAAACAAAATGTCGAACTACATCAGGTGTGACGAAGTTAGAACGCAGGAGTAGGGTATAGAAAGATAGCCCTTGAACCTTCAGGAACTGTGGAGTTACATGATCAGTCCAGTTGAGAATTGGTGATAAGAAACCTGAAACAAGTGCTTCTGCTGAAAGAAACAAGATGAATTCCAACGCTCGGCAACTGAAAAAGTTTCCGGTTGTTGGCTTTCCAAAAATAAAGAACCATCTGCTCGTTCTGTGCATTTACAAATGAAAGCGCAACACTGGCGAGTGTATTCGAGGAGGAAATGGAATCGGTTGATGGGAGCAGAGCTAGAGCGATGATATATCGCGGGCAATAGAACCGCCGAATATAGATATTCGACACAGAGCACGGGTTGGATTAACTCGCTCACCGAACTTCATTATGGATACAGCTGCGCGGACGTATTCAAGGACGGAAATTACTTTTTCAAGTCAGGGAAACCGTAGCTATATTCTCCATGAATTTAAGGATTTTACATCACATCATGCGTCCATTTAAAAAACGTGAACCCATATAGGGTTTTCGAATATGAAGTTCAAAATGCTAGAGCAAACAATGAATTTGCTAATGCTTGACCATAGAGAATAAACACGTCCTGAAAATCGAGTATGGAAGACACCCCATGAAGCGAAAACAACGGACGCTCGACTTCAGGCGAGGAACACTAAAAAAACAACACCCGCAAACAACAATTTCATGTTGTTTGTACTAATCACGTGAGGACGTATGATCAGGATCCGCATGTCTTAAAGCAATGGAGAAACGAGGATTTAGTTGAGTTTCGGAAAGTCGTCAAAGCTACACAGCGCTAAAGAAAAGCCATCCGCTTCTCACTGGATTTAGGAATGCTACAACGAAGATCATGGTGGTCAATTTCAGACACAATTACACTAGGAGCAATATTGTCATTCTACGCTACAATACAACCTCAACTCGAAAACTAAAGCAAACAGGAAACTACTTTCTTTTATAAACCAAGCAAACCACCAAAGTCAGCTGCGTAAATGTTCTCCACAACAAAAACACAAACAAAAAGTGGTCTTTTTATCTAGAACTAAATGTAACAACAACGAATAATTCTCGCATTGGTCAATTGTGCTTTTATTTATACGTTAAATTGCTTGCACCATTGTCTCCACAAAACAATGGAGATTTTGAATGAACACGTTTAAACAGACCAGAACGATTGAAAAGAAAATTCGTCCCGTTGCCAAGTACACGAGCGTGCCTCCCATAGACTCAAACGAGCGAACAAACCCGTATTCTATGCAGCTGACAAACACATAATCATGATTGCATGTGAAATTGTTCAGCACCACTGTGCTACACAAATAACGTGCTACAATGATTTGCCACCGGTACTGAGCTGCATGTGGGGGAGTCTCAACACCATTTTTATTTCTTATACCTATTTTGGCCTGGACAATCTGACAGTATCTTACCCCACCTACAATCTAAGACACTTTGCCTGAATCAGGCTGGTGATTTCACACATATAGTACCAGTTTCCGGAGATGTCCAAAATGAGCCAGTCAACAGTAACACAATATATATGCATCTTTGGCATTGTGAACTCATTCTCGATACGTTCATTCCTCTTAACGACGCGACATTAAATATCTAAAGCTAGCTTAGCACAACAGGACGCCAATAGACGAGGTTTGTTTGTTTTGTGCGACTATCTCCCCCATGTAGGATGAGTCGGCTTCAATGAAGATTCTTGAGAATTTGGGTACAAAGCGGCGTCCGCAGCACCACTTGGCGTTTGTTCGAGTCAGCTTCTCTAGCCTTTGCACAACAAGTGCGACCTGCAAGGCAGCAGGGAGTTGCCAGAAAGAAGTGGTGTGCACCAACTAACCGTCTGCCAGACTCTGTTTCAGATTTTTCCTCAGGGTATTCTCCCGAAGCCGTTCCCGCGACCGGGTATCCGCAAGGCAACGGAGGTTTAAAATCAGGGTTTTCATTCCCTTTGATGAAATGCCCTGACAGTCTAACGGGCTACATCTGACCGAAGCAAACTGGTTTTCAGGCGCCAGTCACTCGCCCTCGCCCCTTCTCCTGTTGGTAGAAGCAGTTCCGCCGGGCTCGGGGAGTCACTCGTGCAGGCCAGAAGCTGGACTTGGTTGTCAGAGGCTATTTGATACGCATGCCATATGGGAGCATTTTATAAACAGTGGGAGCTTATCCCCACTGCCACCCCCGGCGATGACAACCTTTGGAATAGACGAGGTAACGCTTCAGCGGCATGAACAACACTGCACCCATGAGAACAATCTAGGACGTAGTACGACATCAATCGAAAAGACAACGCATAATAAATAGCGTGTAAGAATGCGTAATCAAACGATGAATATCAAGTGCATAATCATTTTCGCGGTGCAGTCAATAAAATTGCGCAAAGTATGATGAATGTCAAATGGAAGCAAACGGTTGACAGTAATGTAAAAAGTTGAATCGTAGAGAAAAGATCACACTCTCGCTAAGTTGCGGAGTCGACGACATGTTT
This sequence comes from Atriophallophorus winterbourni, assembly GCA_013407085.1. Lineage (NCBI taxonomy): Eukaryota > Metazoa > Platyhelminthes > Trematoda > Plagiorchiida > Microphallidae > Atriophallophorus > Atriophallophorus winterbourni. Next base: position 29,687 of record JACCGJ010006169.1, read on the forward strand.
CCACCGCATGTGGACCGCAAGCATGAGCATTTTCTTCCGGGAAACACCAGAAAGCTGGACCCCATGTACACGGATTTTTGCCGAGTGCTTCAACATGCTGCTTCTTTATCGGAGCATCAGTTGTCCAAACGTTTTGACGACAGTGCTGTAACGCTTCCGGTCCACAGAGTTTAGCAGTTTCTTCGTCCTGGCAATAGTGGCTTGGACCCCATTCACAAGCGTTTCCACCAAATATGTCGACTGGTTTGATAGGTTGTGCTTGGTTCGTCGGATTAAAAGCTTGACACAAATGGTTTTTGCCACACAGGGCTGCCAAACGCTTCGAAGCACACAATGTCTTGTCGTTCGCGCTGCATAGCAAGATTAAAGTAGCGGTCGACCTGTTGATGCCCACTGGTTTAGAGTGTGGTTTCAAAACCGAGCTGCACATATGTAATTCCTAAAAAATCAGAAACGTAGACGATATCAAGGGAAAAAGTAGTCTAGAATGAACATTGCAATTAAAAAGGAGAGCCTTTACGCGAATACATAGAGGTTCTCAATTGTCGTAATTATCAAACATGCTTCAATGCAATACAATCATGACATAAGTACACCTACAAAGAATAGTAGCGGATGAGGATGTGACATGTTGGTGTCGTTGTGAAGTGCACAAAAATTAAATTGGAATGTCTAAGTCTCTGAAGCGTTCAAACAGCAATCAAGTGGAAATCTAGTGGCAAACAAGGAGAAAGATCATCAAGACAGCGCCATAATAAGTGTTCCTCACCATTTCAGTACAAAAGCGTAAAAGTTCACTCAGACACGTTTAATAAAATGCATATAGCAGGACTCCACTGAACACGGTTTCGAGATGTACCCTCAAGTGTGACTGATTGTGGTGATATAACATAGCAAGCAAGTCTAACAAGAGCCTTAGTCGTAATTTCAGACATACATACAGTGAAGTGCAGTAGCGATGGGCGCGACTCACGAACTTCCAGACAACCACCTTCCCACACAACACAAGAACATAAAGCGCCGAAGCGACTGGCGACGAGCGGTATAGATCACGTCTTGCTGCGCGCTAGAATCAAAATACACCTCAGCTCTCTAAATTTGAGGTTTCGGATGAATCCGATGCTTCAGTCGGCTCTCATTGGAATCATCTGAAATCAGCGTTACAACGAGCCTCAATAGCGGAGCTCGGGATGACTTCCCGAAAACGGAAAGACTGGCTATCCGAGGACATCCTGAGGTTATCTGAAAAAGCTCGCGAAGCATGATTGTCGGGATCGTCAGCGTACCGCAGCCTCAGACGACAAGCCACGCGTTCTACCAGGCACGATCACAAAAGGTATTGGGAATGTTTAGCTAACGAAATGGAGAATGCTTCGAGTAGAGGCCAATTCGGCTTACTCTTCTGACTGATCCGTATTTTTTCGGGCCGACGAAATTCTACCGAACACCCACTTTGCGAACCGGACAGGAAAGTGGAACGCTGGGCTGAGCATTTCAGCATGTTACTAAATCGGGAGGCGAATCTGAGGGCACTACCAACGGTTGTAGCAAGCGGTACATATAATGTTTCCAGCGATCACCCAACGCGCGAAGAAATCATCGGAGCCATCGGCCGACTAAGAAACAACAAGTCCCCTTGAGGAGACGGCGTCCCACCTGAAGTGTACAAGGCCTGTTCTTCCGTACTGATTGGACCACTGCATGATTTGTATCGTAAGATATGGGAACTAGCGGAGCTTCCACGCGACTGGGGCACTTCACTTTTGATCTTCATCCTGAAGAAAGGTAATGCATCATTATGCGACAACTACCGTGGCATCAGTCTTATCGGCATCACCGCGAAGGTTTTTGCTGTGATTCTCTTATGCCGCTTTACGGAAGAGAGGGATACACGTACGCGAGTCAACCAAGGCGGTTTTCGTCGAGGTCGGTGCTGCGTCGACCAGCTGTTCACATTGCGTCGGATTCTAGAACATCGTTACCGTTATCAGCAGGCAACAACAGCATGTTTCATCGACTTCGAAGCCACTTTCGACTCTGTCGACCGAGATTCGCTGTGGAGTGTGATGCTGGCGGATGTTATGCCGGAAAAACTTGTGCGCATGATGCAAGCTTACTGTTCCTTCACATAGAGCCGCATACGCGCATATGGAAAGGTGTACTCGACGTTACCCATTAGGACTGGTGTCCGGCAAGGGTGCCCTTTGTCCTCTGTTTTATTCATCTTCGCGATCGATTGGACAATGAAGCAGGCGCTTTCAGATTAGGCCGGTGTGATGCTGAGTCCGAGCGTCTCGATTGCGGATTTGGAGTATGCCGACATCCTAATCTCGGGGGGTCATCCTGGAACGCTTCAGACGATCATGGAACGCCTCAGCTCATTTGCTTCTATGCTGGGGCTACGAATCAACACGCCGAAGGACCTTATCTGCCTGTCATGATTGATGGCGAGAACTTGGAGATGGTGAACACTATTCGTTACCTTGGTTCGCCCGTGCAACCGTCAGGATGAGATACCCACACGTGTACAAGCTGCGCGCACGGCGTTTTCGCGAATGTGTTAGGTTCTATTTAGCCGTAAAGAAATCAGCAGACGTTCAAAGCTGCGCGTTTACAGAGCGGTGATTCGTCCAGTTCTGACTTATGGATGCGAGACGTGTTTGTGCGGGTGGAGGATATGCGGAGACTAGAGGTTTACGAATATTGGTGCCTCAATGGGATGAGCGAGTATCGAATGACGAGGTTCGCCACCGTTGTTTTGATATCCCTCGCCTGAGTTCGATATTGCGACAACACCGACTGAGATGCTTTGGCCATATCTTGATGCTCGGACGCTGAACAAACCAGGGTGACACTATCGCCGGCACTCTGCGCAGAATCGCGGAAGACAAGTGAAGACTTGGCTCGCCACCGTGAGATTGGATGTGGAGCTGCTTGGTCTACGATCGGTTTACGGATGGCGCACGTGGGACCGGACCTGGCTTACAATCTGCGCGGATCTCGCTTCTAACCACCGAGCGTGGGTGGCTGCAATCCGTGACGTCAACGAAGCCGTCTCATCCTCCAGGATGAGATAGTCGCAGAAAAGTAAGTAAATAAGTAAGTATTCTTGTCCTAATTAACACCATCAGTTAAATGAAGCTACTGCCAAAAGTGAACGGTTGAACAACGACCAGCATCGTGTATGATCAGCTTGAAGTACGGCCGTTCATAACAGACATAACATTCTTTGAACGATTGCACGAAATAAACCGGAAATTTGGTGCTACTCCAATTACACAAACCATAAATAGTAATGTTTTTATTTGAGAAAAGGCAATCCCGATCAAATTAATCGAGGCGAACTATGTGTTGTTCAGGAAAGGAGATACATTGCAATTGAAAGAGACTCACTTTACACAAATCAACAGGTTTTAACTTGGAATCCATCAGCCGATGTTGGATTTTGAAACGGTTATCAACCACTTCTTGACACTGCGAAAGCAAAATGAACAATTCGAGGGATAGGAGGTTAGACGAAACTGCTAGTTTGAAGGAATCCATGAGAAATCGGGAATAGTCTACCTAATTAGCATAAATAAAACCCAGATAATTAATATACAAATAATAGATAGTATAACAACAAGTTGCTTCAGTTTAGGTGACAGTGATATTCGCAAGTTTCCAATCTTTACTAGCAGTTTCAAAATAGAGCTTAGCAACCGGTCAGTGGTAGACCGTGGTTATAACCCGTAAATTCACAAATCGCGTTGGGAAGGTATTCATGTCTTGTTAAAAATGGCTAAGTTTATATTCTCGCTGTTATCAGGGTATATTGCATATTGGCTTCAAAATGAATTTCAACGCTATTCCCATAACTGTTTGATAGTTCCACATTGGCAATCGAGCTTGAGGACAGCTAAAGATTTTGAATTGGGCCAATAAAATATTCTCCGAAGTGAAAACAAACTTCCGAGAAATCAAGGGAATGGACAAAGCGTACACAAGTTAGCAATTTTATGAGATGAACATCAAAAATCGACAATTGTTGGCACTGGTGAAATTTAATATTTTATAACAAGCCTGAAAATGTTGGAATACCTCTGAAAAATCCAAATATTACCTGAATAGCGTGATAGGTGAGATTTTTGAGGTAACGGATAATACTGAGTAAAATCTGGCAGCAGTCGGTCAAATGGATTTTAGTCTCCACGAAAATTCGCATGCGGAACTTTTTATCATTTGAAATGGCGCGCCGAGTTGACGCCTATTACTTCACATGAATTGTTCCAGTGAATAAGAAGGTAAGAAAGCACAAGCCTGATCCAGGCAAAGTGGCACACAGTCAGAGACTGCACGTGGGCTAGGATACTGTCAGGTTGCCAAGGCCTAGACAGACATGAGGAAGAAAAAAGAACAGAAAATGATAGTGAGACTGCAGCCTGTTTCAGCATGCAGCTCACTACCTCTGGCCAATCAATTTAGCACGGTTAGCCGCACAGCACAAAGTACTGCACGATTGCACATCCGTTCCAGTGAATAATCGAACCTGACCCTAAAGATTCTCATATCACTTGTTCTATGGTTTGCTTCGATGGATTATGTTCAGCTTACATACATACGAATTGAATGGTCAACCTTTCATCAAGTACATCAGACGAGAGCGATAGCAGCTTCATCTGGCGGAGGTAGTAGAAGGAAACGAGTTTAAAACCAGATTTCTAACATTTATAACTCAGTGGGCACAATCAACATCCGGGACTCCTGCAGCAACCACGTTTTATGGGTTCGGAACATTGATTAACGTTTCTAGCATTAGGTAATACCCAAGTGGCAAGATATGATTAGTTAAAAATGCATTTTTGCATTTTTAGCGGAGATCTTATGAAAATGAAACCAGAAGCCATTTGTCGTCTTCACTCCCGATGAGAATTGGCCACAAATGCACATAAGAAACAACAAATTTGGCATGATTACGAGAATGCGTTACAGACAATAAGCGCCAACTGCTTGAAATGGAACATCCGTATAAAGAATAGAATAAAGAAAAAACAATATGAGACAAGTCATCAGCATCATCATGAAACAGGAAAGACATTTCTCTCAGTCCGTGGCCACTTGGTCCTAACACTCCCAAGCATGCATCTATATTTGTAACGCGATGCTGCCAACCCTCAACCCTAAACTGGTTCATACTTAGTGTCGGGGACAAATGAAGTCTCGGAAGTCAACTGTGAAGGGGGTAGATATCCTGTGACAGCGTACCGTTTATAACGTTCGAAGGTAGGAATGCGACGATCGAGGCATATGAACTGGCACGATTCGAGACACAAATGAAGCGGGCTAATCTACCCGTGGAGCCAGCAGCATAAAAGCAATATGGCTATGTAAACCAGACTGCTCGTTAACTGGTTACGACTATTCGCTATGCGGTTGCAGACGATAAATTACTCATAAACACGTACCAAAGCTCGGTCATCCGCGTCCGTATAGTGGATGCAAGAAAAGCCATTTTCCAAAATGTGACCATAGCGACGTTTGAATAGCTTCCAAAGCGAAACACGTTCAGCACAAACAAAACAGCCAGAGGACTGCACCTCGGGGGTCTGAAGACTGTCGTACAGATAACGTGCTTGACGGTAGATTAAACACGTATCACCCATGTCACAGCGACGGGCTACATCCAGATTGGTGCAAAGAACATCAAGATCGTCTGAATTGCACAAAGGCGTAATATCCTGTTCGAGGTTGGCCAATTGAGCATTGGAATGACAAAGTCCGATTTCCTGAAATCATCCGAAACGAAATATACGGATCAGAAGAGAACCGAAAACGGACGGTAATTCTCAAGCTACATCGGAAAACGTGAATTAATTAACACGATTCTAGGCATCGACTTTTATAAAAGATGACAAAAATCATCGACCACATTCCCTTATACGCACACACTTAGACTGGGTTCTGTATCTAAGTTGAGCTCTATTCCATCATAATCAGAGACAGCATTACATCGGTAGCATATACCGAACGCTTAACTGCCACCCGTATGCCCACTTTCATTTGATATGTTTTGTGTAGAATAACCAAAAAGCGAACTGAATAAGCAACGTATACAATAGAGAAGCACGGTCATTATCCGCAACATTTATGCGCATGAGCAACCGCTTAAAATGTGCTTATTTAAGAAATGTACAATAATTAATTGGAATATGTTTGGGACCGATCGTCTAATGATAATGGAAAGAAATTTGCGTGCAATCAGTTAGAGCAGTTTTTGGTAACGTTTCAATTCTGACACAGAAGCATCGTCAGACAAAGGGTGATAGTCAGGGCAGTGAACATTATTAAGTAGTAGTCAAACCCTGCCACTGATTTGACCTTACCGCTAAACAGTTTACGATATTGTATGTCACATTTCGTAGGCATTATTATTATTATATTTGCACAATCTGATACAGATATAGTGCCGTTCAACATAAACAATGAGATGTACAAAGCGAGAAGGGGGGTACAAAGCGTTGTCATCATCGTTGAACGTAGGCATGACCAGGATCAGTGGTCGATTCGCCTATGCACCTCAATCCAACACAAATGAACACGGTCAAGTTCAGTTGACACAGTGGCCAACATACGGAAAAATACACAACTAATGGGGTCAAGGCTACATGATTTTTGAAGGAAAAGAAAAAAATAACTATTAGGTATAAGTTGAATAAAACTATCTACGTTCGTATCAGTGCTGAGCGCCAGATTGTAAAGATTTTCCACCCATTTACCTCATTGACTGCTAGTCAACCGGCCTTGCAATTTCGACCGTCTCCGCATGTAGGCGTTCGCCATACGGTTTAATACAGCGTCTTAACACGTCCACATTGTCTAGATCAACGTTGTGACGTGTATCTAAAACGTGCTCCGCCAAGGCTGAATCACGAATCAGGGAATGATATTCTCTCGCATTTCTGGGCTGCCTTTTGGCTCGCGTCCGGTTTTCGATAAGTCTGTCCTATATAAATACCAAAGCAACCCTTACATTGGATTTTGTAGATGCTATTCATGATGCTTAATAAAGGTGTCTTATCATTAAGGTGCACTAGAGCCGAACGGATAGTTTTCCTATCTTATACGCCACATGTTTGAACGCCTGGTTGAAGATTCCACTGATTGCTTCTGATGCACCTTTAACATACGGTATACAAACCGTCTCTCGCCAATTCTTCTCTGATTAAGCCTATGGGTATTTTACTCTCATCAATTGGCTGGTCATGCCTACGTGACGTGACACAGCGTAGGCGTACTATAGACTGTTTAGCGGTAGGGTCAAATCAGTGGTGGTGGGTTGACTGCTACTTATTCATTGTCCCTGTCCTGACTATCACCGTTGGTCTGACGGAGATTCTGTGTCAGGTATGATATGGTGGTATGAAAACACAAGCTTGATACAGGCGAAGTGCCGCACAGTCAGACCGCACGTGGGCTAAGTTACTGTCAGGTTGCCCAGGCCTAGACAGATATGAGAAAGAAAATAGAACAGGAAATGGTAGTGAGACTCCGCCCTGTTTCAGCATGCAGCTCACTACCCGTGGCCAATCAATTTAGCACGGAGTTAGTCGCACAGCACAAAGTACTGCACGAGTGCACATCCCCGCACTTCTGTTTCAGAAGTGAAACGTTACCAAAACTGCTCTAACCGATTGCACACAAATCTCTTTCCAAGTGTACAATACTTTTTAAATGTTGAATGTCATTTGCTAAAATTCTGTGAAACAACAAGAACAGCGGAAAGGGACCGCATATGACCGAAACATTCCACAGTGAATGCATCGATTTAAGTGCAAGAGAGTTATGAAAAACTGGGTAGACGAGGTAACGTTGTGAGGCTGTGGTTCCCAACGTTGACAATGAAAGAACACACTCTATTATTGTGTTAGAAAAGACAAATTTGTAGAAAACAAAATATGATGATCTTTGATATGCACGTTCAATGATGAAACGTTGGCGCGCACTCACTAATGACTAACCAACGGTGGAAAAAACAATTTATTTTGACCAGGTATACGGAGTTTTTTCTTCACTTAAGGTCGTCCGCTGAGGTTTTACACGGGATGAATGAAAACCAAACCAGTATTAACAAAAACCTAATTCATGAAGATGAAGGGTTGAGTACATGCCGAAATAGAACGGTTAGTATTAAAATTAACCACGTAGTGAAACGTAATAACTGGTCATCCATTTGACTGGATGTAAGTTTGTCGTACCGAGATTGAGCGCAAACACCGGTGTATGTTCAATAACGTTCTATCCATTTAAAATGTACAAATTATCTTAACAACAAAACGCAGACATCAGTATCCAATAACGATAGGTAGGTAAAGTAAAGTGTTGCTCACATCCCCATCCCTTACACTCCACTACCGGTGTCTGGCTGTTTGCCGTCATCAGGTGGAGACAGTAAGATCAGTAAGGTTCTCAAAGTGAAATTGAATACGCATATCGCGAACAAGCACAGACGTAAGCTGCACATGAGATAAGGTAGTGTGACGTTGGCCATGTTCAGAGAGATATGTGTGTATGTAATTAGGAAATGAGAACAATGGACCATCAATGGACCTCATCTGCATAATAAGGCGAGATATGGTAAACGGCGAGGAGGCATTCTTAAAACATGTCCGAAGCGAGCAAGCATCAACATTTCTCTTAGTCCTAACATCCGCTTGCTCCCACCGAATGCAGACAACGGGTGTTACAAACAGGTGGCGGTTTGATACATTGACGTTAATTCACAGCAAATAGGCGATGTACGTATGAAATCACAAGCGTGCATCCTGGCAAAGTGGCGCACAGTTAGAGAGTGTGCGAGAGTTAAGATACTGTCAGGTTGCCAAGGCCTGGACAAACAGACGAAAAAATAAGAATGGTTTCCTACCTGATGAGTGCAAACAGCACGAAACCGGTCGTGGGGTGTGAATGACGGAAAAGCATGCAAATGAATATTTTGAAGAATGGTTTCCGTTTGTTTAAGCATTCAGCTCAGCACGGTTGGCATATCAATAAAGCACGATTTTACCCACGCGGTAAAGAAGTGCTGCAAAATCTCACACCCATGCAACAAGTGTTATGAATTTATCAGAATTTGCACCTTTCCATATAGAGTGCCACGTTAAGTAGGTTTCCGTTGCAATGAAGGAAATACTTGCGGTGGAAACACGTGAAACATTCAAAACAAAATGGAACAAACGCTGAGCATACCTGACAAATTTCCAAAGGAGTCATACTTTTCGATATATAGTCAATGGCAGAAGGCAGATACTCATGCACAAGAGATTTGCACTGAAAAAGAAGGGTTCGAGCCGATATACACGATATTTATGAAATTAAGCAAACATAAGGAAATTAGAATAAGGTGGGAAATGTAGAAAAATGGTGCTCACAGAGGACTATGACTACCTAGCACTACTACCCAAGGGAGTACAGAAGGCATAATAGTCGTCTTGACAATATCTTAGCCCACGTGCAGACTGACTGTGCGACTTTGCCTGGATCAGGTATGTGATTTCATACAAATTGACGCAACACATGTGGGACATACATTTTATAGTACTATTCACGAACAGTGCAAACCGTGCATAGACAAATCAAATAAGAACAAAAGCAAGTGGAATTAAGTTGAGTATCTCGAGGACAGTTGAGGCGGCGACCATGGAAATATTTAGACAAAACCTAAGCGTCCAAATCTATTGGGGTGTGATCCTTTATTAGATTGGAAAACAGTAACATCTATAGAACCAGTTTAAGCAATATATGTATGTATGATGTATGAAAGCACTAGCCTGGTCCAGGCAAAGTGCCGCACAGTCAGGGACTGTACGTGGGCTGAGATATTGTCAGGTCGCCTAGGCCTAAACAGATGAGATAGAAAATAAAAATACAATTTTTAGTGCGACTCCAGCGTATTTCAGCATGCAGCCCATTACCGGTGGCCAATCCATTTAGCACGGTGTTAGCCACACAGCACAAAAGTACCGCAATACAACGTGACAATGATTGCCCATTCGTTTGATATTCATCATATCCATTTTTAATCTCGTTAATGTAGGAACTATATAGTTTCGATTCGAAATACCGAAAAAGATACTCTTCGTTTCAACGAGCGTTTCGTTCACGATAATGGGTTTAAACAGTCTCAAGCAGTTCAAGCAATCTAAAAAAAAACCCAACCATATTAGAGCGACATCAACAACAACATGTTAAAAGCGACCGAGCCTATAGAAAATTAGGCACAGACACACAGGGATGAGGTGCTTACACCTCGAATCATACATGCCATACAACCATGAAAAAGTAAAATCCTAAAAAATGGGGAAGGGTGGGACTTAAATTGCTACGGCTTCCATAGAAGAGAAAGCACAAACAAACTGGGAAGAGGTGCCTGCATCTCGAATGGAACATGTATTCAATCAAGTTTCGTGAACGAGTAGAGCGACAAGCATGAGAACTTGTATGCAGCTTTCAGTGTCACGCATCATAATAGGCTTTCTTCGCCACTTCGTAAAACATCGATATATATATATATATATATATATATATATATATATATATATTTGCACAATCTGATACAGATATGGCGCCGTTCAACATAAACAATGAGATGTACAAAGCGAGAAAGGGGGTACAATTCGGGTAGAAACAGTGAGAAAATAAACAGTGAGAGGGGAACAGTGGGTAATTTTTTTGTCCATTTACACACATCATTTTTTGAATTTTTTTGAGTTTTTTTGATAAAGTTTTTGAACAACAGAGAATGTCAGGGAGTAATAGAGATGATGCACTCTTTCCATTGATGACGGTTCATTGCCATCGTTGCCAATGTGTCGAGCCATACACTCTCCCCTTCTCTTGCACCCCATCCAGGCAAGCGCGCTCGTCCAACCCTAGCTAGACCAGAAGTGGGCCTTTTCAAGCCACTCTTCCATGTTAGTGGCTGACCGCCAGCCACTTTTTTCCAGTCTGTACCAGCTGACGCATAAAGCGCTCGGCGTGGTAACCGTTCGGGTTTCATGCGCCGGACGTGCCCCAACCAGCGGAGGCGACGTCGGTTAATGGCTGTCTGAAGGCTAGTGCCGTTGCTTCCTAAGACGCGGCGCCTGACCTCAGAATTGCAAACGTGGTGTTGCCACCGTACGTTAGCAATCCTACGCAAACAACGTTGGTCGAAAACCTCAAGCCTCCTAACATCTTCTGAGCGAACTGTCCAACATTCACTCCCGTATAGCAATACTGTCCTTACCGAGGTGGCATATATCCGTCCTTTGATTCCCAAGCTTAAATCACGTCTCTTCCAGAGGCACTTAAGTTTAGCGAATGCCATTCTGGGAATAAATAATTTTTAACATGCACAAGTAGTATCGATTGCCGCGAAATAAATAAACACAGATGAATCATCCTCAATATGTAATAACAATGCCTTGGAAATCAATTCCACACGAAAAGTGACTTACTTCGTTCCCATACGAGCCTGGTAGTATGTCACATAGTTCGTTGACGGCAGATTCAATAGCTTCGCGGCTTCGATTCAAAGTCAACTGCTGTTGTATAACGGTGACGATAAGTTTACAAGTACTGCAAGGTTCGATTTTAAGTGGGCGTTGGGGCGATTCGGGCTGCGATCGAGAAAATAGACCACATGAATGAAATTTCGCAATAATTCAATTAGGAAGCTACTGCAAAATGTGGTGAAAAGTTAAAGTGGCTTGAACAAAAATGATCCTTATTTGGAAGCATTTCAATCGCACACGACCGGTTTACTACTGTTTGCACTCATCGGTTTGATCGAGATCTGCATGCCTTGAAACAGTGGAGAAACGGTTAACAAGGTGTGAGACCTGCAAGCCACTGTTGGATAACAACCTGTTCAATCACGTGTTCACAAACGTGGGTTAAACCAATGGGCTCGAACAAAAAATCAGTATCTGCATGCATTTCCATCACACAATGCAACGTAAACATAAGCAGTGTTCGCACTGGCACATTTGGTCTGACGAAGCGTCTATCGGAAGTAAAAATTCAATTGAGGAGATACTGAAAAAGTTGGCTAAATGTGGCTAAATTTTGAAAAAGGTCACAGAGGTAAAAGCCCTAGTCAACATCGTGGACCACTGGACAGACTATCAGGGCTCGTCATAAATGTGATTAAATAACTTGTGAAACCAAGTTCGGAAGCAAGCAGAGTGCGAAAGAGAGAGCAAATTCCGAAACGGAAGTGAAGTAGACGCTTGCGACTTCTACATACATAAAGTTGAACGAAGATGAAAATTAAACTAGGAAACGCTTACCACAACGCTGAGAATTGGGAGTGGGCCACAGAACCCAATGGCTGTGCAAAAAATTTTAGGAGCCGTGCCTTCAATCACCGCTTCAACTATTTTGGCTCCATATTGTTCGACGAATGAATCACAATGGGATCTAAAGAATGGTGGGATCAACTTGCACACCTGTCGGGGAACGAGAAGCACATGTAAAAGCAAAATGAAAACTTATTCTATGCTATAATTTTAAACGATAATAAATGACAGGCATTTGATTTTCTTAAAAAAGAATAACCGAGAATTTGGCTTACAGTCGAAATGGAACAAAAGTAGCGAAAATCGTGTAAAACAGCATAGAACTTATTGGCATTAATAACCTAACTATCGGAAAAAGAGTTAACCAAACACAAAAGGACAGGATTTGTGGCATAACGGGCCTAATGAGAAGAGCATTTAGCTTCGTCATTTGAATGGTGATGGCAAAGTGATTGTCATGTGATCAGATGACGCAATTTAAGCAATCACGTGGGATCGGTGAGCAACCAAGTGTAAATCAATAAGGACAGTGTGATAACCATCTCACTTGCTATAGAGAATTGAAAATTGATGTTAAGTAGCGACCGATTTTTCTAGGAATGTTCGATGATAAGGACAAACAATGGAACGTGAAATATCGCACATCAATTAGCATTGTGATCAGTGGAAGTGAAGAAGTGGCGTTTTGAATGTGAGATTTCTGAAATAATGGCACATCGTTGTGTAACGCGAATGAAATTACAAAATGAAGTTAGAAAATTGACGAGCATATCTCAACATCAGTTATCAAATTGTCAGTCGCATCTTTAACCCTGAAACAGCCATCCATTGATTGAAAATTTATGTAAGGAACAAAAGAGTTTCTGAATTTATTAGTTCTTGATTAGGGAATAATAAATAGAATAGAATAAATAGAATGTGAACACATATGTCCCGCTAATAATCCACACGAGGGCGCACATATCGTAGCAGATGTTACTCAGTTAGCACGTTGATGCATAGGAACATAATGTTTATTCAAAGTTGCGATCCCATTTTTCGAGAAAATCTAAGTCATCTGCAGCATTGTGATGGAAAAACAAATATTATTAGATAAAAGAACATAACATAATGAAATCACAGGAGAACATCGCGATAACGGGGCCGCAGTAGCAGGTGGTTGCATATTTATGAAAATGCATTGAACACTAAAAATTTCACGATATAAAATTGTGAAATCGGTACCCGAAATATTCGACGAGTGAGTGAAAGCATATCACTAATAACGTATCGTCCTAATAAAACAGAAGAAATGTGTCGGTCTTATTGGTCTAAGCGATCTAACAAGGTGTAAAAACGCGATCAAAGGCTGACGTGAAAAGCCACAGGAAAATGTGTTGGTGAGCGACAAAACTTGTAAGCAATTCGGTAAAGAAATCCGATGGCATAGTTCGACCGTCTCGTCCCAATGCAAATGCGATACACTATATTGATATAGGTGTTTAAAAGAGATGATAATAGGCTGAATTATTCGCAAGTATGACATGCGGTCGACCTCCGCGGTGTAAATACACGAATTTCGCAAAGGATGAAGGCAAATTGTAGATGGAGAGAAGGATTCACACTGATTAATGTGTGTATGTGTGAAATGACAAGCCTGATCCAGGCAAAGTGGCGCACATTCAGAGACTGTAAGTGAACTGAGATATTCTCAAGATGCCCATGCCATAGACATATAAGCAATTAAAATTAAAATGATAGTGAGACTCCAACGTGTTTTTGCATGCAGCTTAGTACTGGTCGTAAATCAATTTAGCACGAAACTAGTTGCAGTATAGAAGTACTACACGATTGCACATCCGGACATTACACTGATTAAAGGCAGAAATGAATCGAGGAATCAATGCAGCATCTCAAGCTTTATGTGTGCTAGAAAAACAGAGGCATGGTATCAAAGAACCGATTCTTAGAACGAACAAGAGCCAAGCAATTAAAATCAGAATGATGAATTAGGTCGAAAAGGACTAGAATTTTGATCACACATGCCAAAGAAAAATTCGCTTCGGCAAAATGTAAATCACTATATATGAGCAACTTCAATGTAACCAACTAGCTTATAAAACAAAACTCATCACAGCATATACTATTGCAGTGTTAAACCCACGTTGAAAGAGAAATGCTGTCACGTGATTAAAAACAAACTATCGCCATACAATGTGCTCGCCAAGGTTACATACAAGATCGTCACGATTAAAGCACGAAACGAATGATATGACAGCGGATAGTACATGTGTAAGAAGCGTGAACAATGCACCGAGTTGCGCATTTATTTCAAAACCACTTAGAAGTGATTGGTGTTGAACTGTTAGCCAGAGATACCTGAAACTTGACAGCCCACTACTCACGGAGCTGACACTACACGAAAACCGCTGCTCACATGAAGCACAATGGCAATTAATACAGTCATATGTAGGGAAAACAGTTACCAATACAATGGAAAAACTTTAATTGATTGGGCCGCGGCTCACGGCTAAAAAAGCATGGAGCCTTGCAAAAGAAACTAAGGAATGCAGTGAGTGGAAATTCACGCATTGCTGATTGCCAACGATAAAGGGTTGCGTAAGATTGAGACTTGGAGCAGAAAAGAAATGAAGGAAGTTTCGGTATTTATAAAATGACTCCAGCAAATCTAAATAGTTAAAATTAATAACTGTATAAATCCTCGTCAAAACAAAATTTACGGGCAATAAATAGAGCATGTGATAATGAAGTTCAGCGTATTCATCTGATGAAATTGTTAATCCGCAATAAAAAGAACAGTAATTAGTACTAACATTCACGATTCAATGAAATATAAACATGAGAACCTAAACGAAAAAGTCGATAAAGCAGCGCCGCAAACGACCGCATGTGGAACATAAACATGACCCGAAACGAGATCAGATAAACAATGCACAGAAACTGAAAAACAATCGATGACAATGGCCTGACGAGTAAACTTCGTCTAATAATTATTTACCGTTCCAAGGAATGAAGAACCTTTTAGTATTGTCAGTAGTGGATACGTGCTAACATCATAAAACAGGTCCAGCCCTCAATTTTTTCAATTAATTAGGATATTGCTCGTTGTCTAAATAAAAACTATACTCCACACAAAATATTGATTTGCATGCTTTTCCGTCACAAAATTGGGGTGTTTTGTAATGGAAAAGCATGCAAATGAATATTTTGTTTCATGGTTATGGGTTTAACCACATTAAACATGTGTTTGGACACATGTGATTGAACAGGTTGGTCGTAACAGCCTTATCCAACAGTGGCATACAAGCGCTCCTTGTATAGTCCATACATTTTTAAACGTACAACAATCGAGTAGAGATTTTATGAGATTACACCGAAATTGAGAATGCACTGAATGAACGCACAAGCCTGATCCAGGCAAAGTGCCGTACAGTCAGAGACTGCATGTGGGCGAAGATACTGTCAGGCTGCCCAGGCCTAGACAGATACGAGGAAGTAAAAAGAGCAGGAAATGGTAGTGAGACTCCAACGTGTTTCAGCATGCAGCTCACTACAGTTGGCCAATTAATTTAGCACGGTGTTAGCCGCACAGCACAGAAGTACTGCACGATTGCACATCCGTGCACTAACGAAATTCATCAAACCGAAAATACTGAAAACGAATAAACAACGCCATCATCTAACGATTGTGTGAAGGTTTCTCTTTTGCCCTAGTCTGTAAAGAGAAAAACTAATCAACAACAAACATCAGCCAACCAACGTACACAATGACAGTGATAACTCATCTCGACGCAATACACGCTAGTTTCATTGCAATTGCTATTTCCGTTTCCCATATCTGCCTAGGCCTGGGCAACCTGACAGTATCTTAGCCCACGTGCAGTCTTTGACTATGCGGCATTTCGCCTGGATCAGGCTTGCGATTTCATACATACATCATACAGGGTCCATCAAATTTGAATCCATATTTAAAAAACGGATACAAAATATACTTTTGTATACGGGGGGGATGAAACATGAAACTTACATTTTCCAGAGCGTCCGCGATTGATTTCTCTGTAGCATCCTTAAACAACAGGTCGATAAGTTTGTGAAAAACAAGTTCACAAACTTGACACGTCCCGGGCAAGGGGATACCTGGACGTAGCGATGTTTGTGGGAGCAATCCGATCGATGGCTGATATCCTCCTGGACACATTTTGAAAGTAGCACACACTTGAGTCAGGTCAGCCTTCTCAAGAGAATCCAAAATTTCGTCAAAGTGAACGTTGATGGCAGTTTTGCACTTGAACATTAAAAGAGCAAACAGAATATATAATAAGAAATACGGATGAAAATTAGTTAGGAAACAAGCTATTAGTATCACAAGTCATATATATGCTAGAATTGACAGCCAATATAATATATAAAAGGGGACTAACCGCAGTAATAAGGAAAGACGGTAAAGTGGAACAAATTTTTTCATCGATTTCTTTTTTAAGCTGATCACGCATTGCTGGATCATTCAGAACATGTCTAATTTGATCGAGCACTGCTTTGCATTCGTCGCATGAAGGTTTCTCAATCGAGGAGGATTGTGTGGGTGTTGACCGACAACCAGCACGCTTTTCATAATACCACGGAATAATGGGATCATTATTGCATTCCACGTGTGTAACAACAGGATCAGGTTTTGCTTCGTCGAGCGGCTGCAAGTTGGATATATTAAAAGATCAGCACATATATGTATAATTACGAAAAGTGCTAGTTGATCAAACACAAGTCGATTAAGGAAAAAATAACAAAGCGAACTGCTGAAACCAATACGAGAAGTTTCGATTGTCCGAATGAGTATTGGCTAGTTAGTCTCTGATTCATAAACTAACTTACTAGCAGTTCGATAAGATTAGCAGACGGGCATTCTGTCTGAAGAAAACTTGGTTGCAGATAAACAAGCATGGGTATCTTTACTCATGGTTGGAAGATTATTGCATAGAGTAAATAGTATGAACTCTTGTGAGTTGATCATGTTAGTCTAACGAACCCAGCATTTAGTTAGAATATGTGGTAACCATAAACGATTTTAAGACAATCATTACGGTGTTAGCCGTATTATTTTGCGACAAATTTTCACTAATCAACTTGTCATTTTTATTGTTAGGCGATTCCCCCTTTTACTGTAACTTTTTCAATACGAGATTTTTTATCTTATTTTATAGATGATTAAATCGTAATTCCCAGGAGTTCGTATTCTGAAATCCCGACTGGAGCTGATCACTGAATTTATGATATATTGCAATGGAGGTTAAGCTGAAATGAAAAGCGTGAATTTCACAACTAAGTGGACAATAGAAAAAAGTTAAATGGGGTTGGGAAAATACAAAATAGATCGAACGCCATACCAATGGTGGACAGAGCAAAATAATTGATGATTAAAAACTCCGCAAAGACTATCATCTATATCGGTCAACACAGAATAATGACATGATAGTAGAAACATTGTGAACAAATTTAGAGTGTAATGCGTAAAACTGTTCAGATGAAATGATGATAACTCATTTTGAAAGTCCCAGAAAGAAGGAATTTCATGATTGGAACAACCACGCCCTCCGAGACAAATACAACTGACAATCGGATAAAAACACAGTGAGTACCTTGAGTTTAAACAATTAAGCGCTGGTGGTGTGTAATGTAACGGCATCGGGAACCTGGGCGTTTAAAATAAAGACAAGCCTGGAGCGATATGCAAGGTACAAGTGCCGTGTAATTTTACACAGCAAAAATCAATACTGGAAGGTCAATGTGCAGATACAATACCATTTCCACCTCATTGATGTTTGTTCTGTGTACACAAAAAACCAGATAAGTAGTAGCAGCAGCAGTATAACTGTAAGATAGCGCAGCGTCACATTTCACTTTCCACAAAAGCACAATCACGTACTACGTATGATCGCTTTTAAACTTATCGAAAAACTATATACATGAGATAGATAGTATCAATAGTCGTAGCACGTAGTATACAAATGTAGTATGACAACATCGACATCGTCTGGAACAGCATTACACTGGCAGGATGCTCCGAATGCCTAAATGGCGTACAGTCCTGCCAAAATAAAATCACAAAATACGGAGAAGAACGGGAAGTAAACAGCTACAAATTCTACAAAAAGTAAGCACAAACAAACAGAGGTGCTTACATCTGAAATGAAACATGGATCCAATCAAGTTTTGTGAACGAACAGCGACATCAGCACAACTTCCTTGCAGTTTTCATTATCATACATCCACAAGCTTTCCCGTCACTCCACATACAACATTAGGGATTAAGCAAATACTCCAAGAGAACGCCACTTGGACGCAGTTTAAGATTCCATCCCCGAGACAGTAACTTACCACTGCTGATATGGTGATAGCAAGGACCCTGAGGCCCGCTGACGAAAGCTGGGCTGACCTTTATAAAGGGTACTCGTTGGGGTATTCAGCTGCATATGCATGGACGGATATGAGCAGATAGAGTTATAGGAGCTCTATTCTCATTCTTCAGGGAGGGTCAGGGTCTACGGCAGCTTATCGCCGGCGTTCCCCACAACCAGTGGCGTGCGTCAGGGCTGTCCGCTGTCCCCATTCTTGTTCAACTTTGCGATCGAGGATGTCCTCCAGAATGCTCTCCGTAGCTTCGCTGAGGGTGGGATTGAGCTACTTCCAGGTAACCATGTTACTGACCTTGATTATGCCGATGACATTGCTCTGCTTGGTGATGATCCGGTGTTCGTACAAAATGCCCTGAACCAACTAGCATTGGAGGCGTTGAACGAATTCAATTGGCAAAGTTCCTCAAAATAGTCCCGCTGCTCACAACGCCGAATGATACACTCACAACAACTATTGGACAACTAAGTATGTTATTCTATGTTATCATAATACATGCCAAGATATGCGAAGATACAAATTTATGTGTAAAAAACCAACTACATACAAGACATTGAAAGTGCGCTATTAAATTAGGCCACTGTTAATTAGCATTGGAGTATTCCAACTTTGAATTACCGCTTCACACAATTGGAAATGACCAATTTCAGAAGTACTAACGTGCCCCGAAGTTACACTGCACATATACTCATTTTATATTAAAGCGCAAGTCTAAACCAGGCTCATTCCCATGAATCGAATCCGCATGCATAAATCAATTGTACGGAGAAATAAATCTTGGCAGACATTTCTTATTAATTTTGTAGATGCAATATAAAATAGTAATCAGAACATGAGAGATGATATAAGAGAAAAGCACCGATTATTACGGAGGCGGGATAATTACAAATAAGCAAACATTTATTTCAATATCTCACCAGGAATGCACCAATAGTAATATTGGTTGGTTTACGTAGCGAACAAAGTCCAACCAAAGCACAAACATCGTGCGGATTCTAAAAAATTTACATTAAAAAGATCAAATTACCAGCTGAACCTCGAGCATACGCAAAATGGCAGGTACATGGGCCTTTACAGTTTCCTTACAGTAATCTCTTATGATCGTTGGGGCCCTGTCGCAAAAGTCATTAAATTTATTTATAATAGCATTTGAGGTTGCGTTATTTTCGAGGAGAGCGCGAATATCGTCGATTATTTTTTTGCAATCTTCACAAACGGATCCGAAATTTAAGTCCTGGAATTTATTAATTTGAAAAATACTCACCCCTAAATACGTGTGTGACTTGCACATTGATATAACATTGCAAAACGCCACCGAATTGTTCTAAAATGAGCTTAAAATGGTTCACACATACCAAATTCTCATTATCTTCCTTCCACGAATTCAAAAATCGCACACACTGAAATGTAAGAACAAATAACACATACAGTTTCCTCAGGATTTTCTATAGTACACAACTTAAGTGCATCTTTCATATCATCCATGGGGTTTTTGAAATGGAGACAGTAAACACATTTTGCAGATGGATCGTTGTCATAACTCGTCCATTTTGCATTCTTCCAAATATTCACACATCTATCTTGAAAACTACAATTTTTAGCTGTATTCAAGTTTTTGCAGTGGAATCTTGAAGGTTGGGTGCATTGCTTATCACGGAAGCAAAACGTTATAGAAACTATAAACGATTAGATTACATGAAAGATTTACTTGACAACAAAAGAATCAAACAACGACCAAACATTTTGAACGGTATGAAAAATAATTAGGTCAACTGATAACTGATTGAGATAAACGCGAAATGATAGAATCATCAATGCACTCAATTTGTAAGTAAATCGTTAACCATTGCTGCATTTAAGAGCAATTGTTCAGATTTAGCTATGCTT
>JACCGJ010006171.1:0-25547 GCA_013407085.1 Atriophallophorus winterbourni
TAACCATCAGCTGCGGAATTGCGGGGTAAGTACTATGAACGACGTTCAGATCCAAAGAACCCTCCGTAGTTTCTGCATCTGATACTGCCATGTCTTTTTCCGAAGGACATTGTATGCTGCCACGCGGCATTACATGCCAAAGATCACTCTTCTTTGGGGATCCTTTGTTGTCGTCGGGCACAACAACGTGTTTACCTTTGGTGATTCTGTCCAGGCTATTATAATCTGCTAGGAATTTATCACGATTGTTCTGTGAGATAAATTCAACTAAGAGAGGCCTTGGACTTATGCCTGTCGCACCTTTGGTGCCCTTCCACATTCCTACACGATGAACGCTCCTTATCGCTGTGTCTGGACGCATTTCAGCATTTCGGAGCAGATTTCTCGTGCACGTCCGGTCCAGTGATCTACGTGCTTTAGCCTCGCGTATGAAGGGTTCATCCTGATTCAGCACCAGGACATTACGAGATTTGTCTCGAATCCCTAAACGCGCTGATTTATTCATTTCAATGTCACTGGAGACTTTCTCGAGGCTAGAAACGACAGCAGCAAGTAGGTTTGAATGAGAGGAAGGAAGCCCACTGGTATTCAAAATCTGTTTCGATTTAGCTTTACTTCGACCTTTACGATGCTTCAAAGGCGAGGAAGGCGAACCCACTGCCGTGATGGTAGCAGCTACAGCTCGAGTCGACGCACTATCCACTATGTTGCTGTTTCGAGGCTTTTTGGAACGAGATTTTTTTCTCGTAATAACAATCGAATCAGCCTTAACTGACGGAATATCTTCTTTTGGTGCTATCGCGTGGCTTTTTAGGACGAGAAGATTTAGTCCCCGTAAGATTAGATTTGTTGGTCCTCGTTGTGCACTCCCTCACAACTTCAAAATAAGATTTTTTTCGGTTAGGTTGGTTTGGAGTGACAGGTTGCCAGGGAGAAACGACTTTGGGTTTTTCTGGAAACGCTTTTTCTCGCGGTCCATTGGCACTCGCTGCACATCCATTGAAGCCAACGCTGCGCTACATACACCTTATAATGCTCGGAATGTATTCCCGAACATTTCGGATGAGCATATCTCTTGCAAGTATGGTACTCAATACCCTTAGATACCTTTCGGTGACATGAATTTTTCAAGCAACCAGCATTAATCATTGTGTAATCAGTAATGGAATAGTAAGCTAGAAAATAATTTCAGAGAGCGTAATAGAAAGCACGTCAAATTTGAACGTACCGCGGTCAGCACAGTTTAAGGTTTATGCGGCCCATGGATGGTTTATATGGCTATGTGCTGACTGCATGAAGTCCGTGGAAACTTTGATTGAGGAGCGTAAGCGTCTGGGGGAACGTAAGCGTTCTCCTCCACGTCCATCTCCGAAACCCAAAACGTTTGCCGAAGTAGCTAGGTCAGTGGTCCCGTCTACCTCCAGCTAGCCTACCACTCCTTTGAGAACACAGAAGGCGAAATCATCGCCATCCTCCTGTCCTCCAAAGGCTCCATGGAAAAAGTTAAAGAAAACAGGAGTGTTCACATTAGCCCGACTAAGGACGTTCGCGCTCTAGCTCGGAAAGTCCACCATTTAGGAAAAGTGGTTGCTGAGCTGCAAGCCAGGAACCAAGTTAGCTCAACACGGGCTAAAAATGTCCTGATTTTAACGCAGGTTGAGCCTTTTATCCGAGAATCAAAGGCTCGTAAGGAAAGCGATCGGAGAAAGGTTATCGACCTACTCCGTGCTTCAGGCATGCGACCGACTACTCCGCTGAAGCGTGTTCACAGGGTCGGGAAATGGAGGAGTGGCCCAAATGACGCATCTACCAGATCGCCGCGGCCAATTGAAGTCGAATTCACGAAGCAATGTGATCGCGACTACTTCCTTTCGGAAGCAGAGAAACTTAACTGCGTTGATTGAAAATGCATCGTGCAAGCTGACACCCCGTCACACCTGAAAACTTCTAGCTCAATTACAGCTAGAAGTTAGCTGTAACTCTCAGCTCACCAAATTCGCTCCAGAGTCAAAGCTTAGAAAATGACATCATTGTGGCGATGACGCTAACACAGGAGAATTATACTCCAACATTGAAGTGCGCCACGGTCGTGCTTCGTCTTTTAGAGGATGAATCGTGGATGAGTTGTAGTGACTTAGACCGTGAAGATGAAACTAGATGCCAGGAGTTGTCGTCTGCTTCAAAAACGAATGTTGTGTTTCTTGATGAATTTCAGCCTTCCAAAAACGCGAAGCAGCCTCGGGCTTCACGCCCGAGGACAAAGAGCTCCTTAGGTAACCTAACACCGGAAGTCTGGCCCCACATGATAGTGCTCTTCTGTTCTATACAAACGCTTGTAGCATTGAAAATAAATGGGCTGAACTCCTCTGTAGAGTTGACGACACCCACTAAGAAATTGTGGGAGGGAATCATGGTTGTCTCATGATGACCACATATCAGCTTTAATCGCGGATAGGTTGAGCGCCGTAAGAAGCGATTGACCCCTGGGTAAGCTAGCAGGAGGGGCGTTGCTCCTTATTGATAACGCTATTCCCTTCGAGAAAAGTATTTTTTTCCACAACGAATGTGCAGATAATATCTGCCTTGCTCATGCATGGATGCATGTTGTAAGCTGCATCTACTGTAGTCCGAGCACTAGTTTGGAAGAAGATGCTCTCTCGCAAATTAAGCTCTCGTCTCTTTTAGCCGTAGCACCACGTGTTGTAATCTTCGGCAATTTTAATCTACCCGAAATAAACTGAGAGCACCAAACCTCACATGCCCCATGAGTCGCGAACGATTTTCTGGACTGGCTACACTCCCATGCACTTCACCAACACGTAAACGAACCAACTAGATTCTGAGATGGTCAGTCTACGTCCATTATTGACCTAGTCATTTCAACTCCTAAAAGCGGTATACAAAATTTGGTCTTACTGCCACCACTAGGAAAGAGCGACCACGTAGTGTTAGCCTGCGAGTTACTTCTGTCATTTGGTAAACCCGCACTTAGGATGTCTCGAAGCTTCCACAAGATCGACCCTGCTAACCTATTACAGGCAGCCGCGCTACTCCCATGGCGAAAAATTGATCATGTGGATGGGATGTGGGGGTAGATCAAGAATAACATCCTTCAACTTCAGGATCGATTCGCTCCTCTCTTACCCGTTCGCAAAAAAGGTAAACCTCAATGGTAGTCAGCCTCAGTTTCCCGTAGCGTACGTCACCGCGACGCAAAATGGAGGCGTTATAAGCTTACTCCCTCATGTGGGACTGGGCCCGTTACAAAGAAGCGCGAAACATAGCTGTTTCCAAGATACGTGGAGCAAAGATTTCTTTCGAAATGAGACTCGCTCAAGAGGCCCATACTCATCCGAAACGTTACTACAGCTACGTTCAATCTAAAGGGTTAACACGAAAAGGTGTAGGTACCTTGAGAAGGGACGATGGCTCAGCCGTCATTGCAAGCACTGAAAAGGCTCAATTGTTTTCCTCGCATTTTCAAGGCGTACAACGCCGAGATTATAACTCGAACGTCTCTGCGCCATCACTTCAATGTGTACTCGCTGATCGCCCCCTCTGCACTGACCTTACATTCGAGGTACACAATGTCGAGAATATATTGGCCAGCCTAGCTTACAACAAGTCGGCAGGGCCCGATAACATCCATCAACGAATGATCAGACTGCTAGCGCCTACATTAGCTTTTCGGATCACAGAACTTTTCACATCATCCCTCAGTCAGAGTACCCTTCCTTTGGACTGGAGAACAGCCGTTGTAGTGCCTATCCATAAGGGAGGAGCTTACTCGGCATTCGAAAATTACCGCCCGGTTAGCCTCACTAGTGTACTATGTAGGGTTATGGAAAGATTGATCCGCGATAAAATATGTGAATATCTAACCAAACACTCTCTTTTGAATGTCGCACAACACGGCTCCCTAAAAGGTAGGTCATGTCTTAAAAATTTGTTGAGCTTTCTAAACGAGGTTACTAAGAGGATGGATGATGGTATTGCTGTAGAAGTCTTCTATCTCGACTTTAGTGAGGCTTTTGATTCAGTCAACCATAGGCTCTTGCTTCTCAAACTCTCAGCCATAGGAGTATCAGGGAACCTTCTGAGCTGGATTCGAGCATTCCTTAGCGACCTTTTCTTTAGTGTCAGGGTAGATGATACTTAATTCGCAAGTGAGCATGTAACGAGTGGGGTTCCCCAAGGCTCAGTCTTGGGGCCGTTGCTTTTCCTCATTTTATTGATGATTTAGCCAACCAACTGCGCTCACCCTGTTATATGTTTGCTGACGACGTTAAAATTGTCGGTAGGTCGGATAACTCCGATCTGATAAGTGACGTGGAAGCTGTAACAGCATGGGCGAGTAAGTGGGACCTCCCCCTTAACCTAGATAAGAGTCACTTGCTCTCTACACTAGCAGGCAACATGATTGTGTCTACGCCCTCAGCTCACACGGAGTTCCGTAGGGTAAAGTCTACTAAGGACCTAGGAATCGTAGTCTCTGCAAACTTTAAGTGGGCTGACCAATGCGCTGCTGCAGCTCAAAGGGCCAGGAGGGAACTCTTTCGACTACGTTCAGCCCTCACTTGCAGAAAAGCTGAGGTGCTATTGCCCCTCTACAAGGCAATAGTAAGGCCACATTCAGAATAATGTATCCAGGCTTGGAAGCCGTATTACCAGAAGGATATCGTGCAGCTAGAAAAGGTACAGAAGCTGGCCACTCGCATGATCGAGGGGTTAGCATACACCAATTATGAATATCGTCTATTAAAACTAGGACTTTTTTCACTTAGGAGGAAGCAACTAAGGGGGGATCTTATAGAGACCTTTAAGGTTTTCGAAGGATTAAGGTGTCTCGAATTCGATGACTTCTTTCGGTTCTCCCCTTTGGTTGGTACACGAGGGCACAGACTTAAGCTGAGTAAACAGCACACCAGACTCGAATCCAGAACGCACTTCCTTAACATCCGTATAGTGAACGCGTGGAACTCACTTCCCGCAGAAATAATCTTGGCAACTTCCGTAATTGCGTTCAAACATGGGCTGGACGAACGGTGACAGGTGCTCTTCCCGGAGCATTAACCTTAAGACTAAATCCCACATTTTATGATCAAAAAAACACAAATATATTCGAAAAACATTCTGAAACACAAACACACAATCACCAGGTCGAACACCTCATTGCCACTCGTGGCCCTCCCGTTTTCACCAAACCACGTAGACTAGCTCCAAACAAACTGGCGATCGCCAAACAAGAGTTTGAACATATGTTGCAGCTAGATATCATTCGCCCGTCGACCTCACCATGGGCTTCTTCACTACATATGGTTGAAAAAAGTACCGCAGATACTTGGCGCCCATGCGGAGATTATAGGGCATTTAATCGCATTACGGTACCAGACCGTTACCCCATTCCACACATCCACGATTTTACGGCGTCCCTAAACGGAAAAACCGTGTTCTCGAAGCTTGAACTAGTATTCGCCTATCATCAAATCCCCGTTGCGAAGGAAGATATCCCCAAAACGGCTGTCACGACACCATTTGGCTTATATGAATTCGTACGAATGCCATTTGGTCTCTGAAATGCCGCACAGACTTTCCAGCGTTTTATGTATCAAGTATTTAAGGGATTGCCCTTCTTATACGTTTATATTGATGACGTGCTAATTGCTAGCAACACATCGACAGAACATGTTGAGCATCTTCGAGAGGTTTTTCAGCGCCTATCTCAGTATGGGTATTGTCGTGAATCCAGATAAATGCATCTTTCATGTGGAAACACTAGACTTTCTCGGTCACCGCATCGATTCCACCGGAATTAAACCCGTTGAACAGAAAGTCTCTGCCATCCGCGATTATCCATGCCCGAGTTCAATCCACCAGTTGCGTCGATTTTTGGGCCCAGTCAACTACTACTGACGATTCATTCCCCATTGCGCGGAGTTAGCCCAACCGCTTAATAATAATAATAATATATTCTTGGTAAACCAAGACACGCAAAACATGATCAGGTTATCAATGTGTACAAAATAAATAAATTGTAAAATGACCTTTTCAAGCGGAATTTTAAACATTTTTCCGTTTAATAAAGGATGGTAAATGTACAAGGGTAAGAAAGTTAATTTTTTTCGCGCAATGTCACACAGTAATAAAGTTTCATCTACATTGCATCGAAATGATCAAACGAAGAGGATGCAATTAATTCTGGAGCAGAGATTGAAAAAAAGAAAATAACATAAAAAGTTATGAAGGAAATGGTGCGTTTGAAGATATAAATGTCACAGTAAAAATAAATTTTCGAAATAAAGAAAGTTCCTTCATATATATATATATATATTATATATATATATATATTCTATATATATATATCTATATATATATATATACTATACTAATATATATATATATCTCTCTCTCTATCTATCTACTATCTCTCCTCTCTCTATTCTATCTCTCTCTCATATCTATATCTACTCGATCTCTATATCTTATATCCATCTTCCTCCTCTCTATCATCTCTCCTCTCCTCTCCTCTCTCTCCCTTGCCTTCTTCGAAATGTTGGGAGGTGTGATTGGAGAAAAGCACATGAAAATCCAAAGTTAAATTGAAAAAATTAGGAAATGAAGGGGATAAGGGGAGATTGTGGTTTAAAATTGCATGAGGTTTGGGCCGGTTGTACGATCCAGGAAAGTCAAAGAGCTGTCTTATATGGGAAACCAAAACTGTTTGCCAGTATGAATTTCAGTTCATGTAGAAGAATCAGTCTCACGCGGAAGAAGCAAGGACCAGTATCGGAGTTGGTTTCGGAGTCGGAGGTACTGGAACACAATAAAAAGTATTCTCTTCACCATCATGGTGAGAGGTTATCATTGTAAAATAGTACATTTATTATAAACGATAAAAAAAGATCACAAAAAATAATTTTTTTGGCATTTTTAGCGTTCTTTTTTTATAATAAATACGTTATGGCATAGCATGTTTTTATGCATAAATGAGTTAAATGTGAGCAGATTACGGTTGAGGATATGGTAATATGGTAGAAATGATCATAAGACGCACGGTTACGATGGTTTGTAACAACATATCTAAGGTCCGGCAACCTGACACTTAAATGGCCAGTTATCCAGAGAATACTTTAAAGACCTCATGATATACTAATATGGTGAGAGGTTATCATTGTAAAATAGTACATTCATTATAAACGATAAAAAAGATCACAAAAAAAAACAATATTTTGGCATTTTTAGCGGTTGAGGATATGGTAATATGGTAAAAATGATCATGAGACGCACGGTTACGATGAAGGTTTGTAACAACATATCTAAGGTCCGGCAACCTGACACTTGAATGGCCAGTTATCCAGAGAATACTATAAGACCTCATGATATACTAATATGTGGAGAAAGATGTGGAATTAGAAACCTGGGATCCCATGAGAGTATAGAATATCAAGAGAAGAGTTTATCTTGAGGATTTGGGATAGTGAGTGAACAGTAAGGGTTTCTACAAGAGTTTTAAATTTCCCTGTAGATGTGCACATACGGAAATGAAGAGGAAGGGAATTCCAAAGTTGCGCATATCTAACTAAGAAGAAGTTACGTCTAACTTTAGTGCGAGACATAGGGATATTCAACAGCCTTGTTTGATTGCGCAGATCATATCGCATATAATCGTGAAAGCGCATGCCAGACTGGAGCTTAATCCGTTGCTGGGTAATGATTCGAAAGAAAAGAAGCAGATTCAGACGAATTCTGCGTAGCCATAGTGGTTCGACATTCAGCAAATTACACCTTTCAAGATAAGGCAAGGGGTTTGAATAGCCCAAAGTTATTTTGCTGAAAGTACGTTGAAGTCTATCTAAGAGAAAACAATCACGCCTACCCATGTGAGAATAGATAATATTACAATAATCGAGAATTGGTAGGACCTTCATCTTATATAGTGCTATTTTACTCTCGCGTAAGAGGAATTTATGGTTAATTAGGCTAAAGTTTTGTCTTGCTCTCGCAATGAGGTGTCTGGCTTGTTCATTAAAATTGAGAGAAGAGGAGTATCTAAATCCAAGGTCCTTAATTTCTGCAGAAGGGGTGATGGTTGAGCCATTTATCGTGAGTGTGTTAAGAGTTACTGACTTCGCGGCCAAAGTAAGAACTTTTCAATTAATCCACAAGCTATCGACGCTTTTGCGCCTCCAAATCCGGCCTTGAAGCAGGGCGACAACTCTGAACTTATATATCAGCTGAGACAGATGCCTCGCTTACCGCTTCGAACGAGCGGTGCTGACGCCAGGCACTGTGTGCAGCCCTGTTCCTTCCCCAATGCCAGTCAAGCTAAAGCGGGAAAAGAGCAGGCCAGCCGGTAATCGCGACGGCTTAAGCTGGCCACACCGTAAGTCGCCTATTCTACATTGATGATTCTCCAACAGGTCTACGTTTCCTAATTGACACAGGAGCGGAGGTGAGTGTCGTCCCACCTCATGGTGCATGCACCCGCATGGACCCAACTGGCGTCAATCTACAAGCGGCTAACGGCACACGCATCAAAACGTATGGCCAGCGTCTCCTTCTGCCAAACTTTGGTTTGGGCAGAAATCTCCCATGGATATTTATCGTCGCCGACATTCGTCAGCTGATCATCAGAGCCGACCTTTTAACAGAGTTCGGGCTAATAGTCGACGTTCAGCGCAAACAACTGTTGGACAACAAATCCGCAGTACGCGTCACAGGAAAAGCGACATCGATCAATTCGATCGGACTGAAACTCGATCTACCAGACGACAAGTTTGCAATGCTGCTTCAAGACTACCCGGCTATCAGCCAGCCATCGCGCTGCACGCCAGACATCCAACACGGGATCGCACACCACATCCTCACGACCAACCCGCCGACGAACACAGGACCGCGACGATTGTCCCCTGACAAGCTCACTGCTGCCAAAGCGGAGTTCGAGCAACTGCTACAATTTAGGATAATTAGACCCTCTATTAGCCCATGGTCATCGCCTCTACATATGGTTTTAAAAAAAATCAGGCGACTGGAGACCATGTGGTGACTACAGAGGCCTCAACAAGCTCACAGTGCCTGATAGGTATCCCATACCCCACATCCAGGATTTCTCCCTGAGCGCCTGCGGCAAGAAGAGTTTTTCCAAAATCGACCTTGTGCGCGCCTATCATCAAATCCCAGTAGCAGACGTCGACGTTCCGAAGACTGCTGTCACTACACCTTTCGATCTCTACGAATTCCTTCGCATGCCGTTTGGACTCAGAAACGCCGCTCAAACTTTCCATCGCTTCATCGATCAAGTCATGCGAGGTCTACCATTCACCTTCACGTACATCGATGATATTCTTGTCGCTAGTGAAAGCAACGAGCAGCATATGGATCACCTTCGACTGGTTTTTCAACGTCTTCAGGAATACAACGTCGTAATCAACCCGGTCAAATGCCAATTCGGCCGACCAGCCATAGAAATCCTTGGACACACAATCGATTCTCGTGGAATCACTGCCATTCCGCAGAAAATCTCAGCGATTGAAGACTACCCAACTCCAACGTCTCTTCGCCAGCTACGTCGATTCCTTGGATTGATTAACTTCTACGGCAGATTCATACCGAAATGCGCGGACAAATGCAGACCGTTAACTGATCTTTTGCGGGGAAATCCAAAGAAGTTCAACATTACAACGGAAGCTATCGCCGCGTTCCAATCAGTCAAAGCATCCCTCAGCACGCTCACTTTGCTGGCTCATCTCTCCACGGACAGCAGAGTGAAGCTCGTGCTCAAAACAGACGCTTCTCAAGTTGCTGTTGGTGCCGTTCTACAAAAAGTCATTGACGACGGGTGCGCACCACTCTCCTTCTTTTCACGAAAGCTGCAACCATCTCAAACCAGGTATTCTACATTCAGCTGAGAACGAATTGCGATGTAGTTCACAGTAAAGCACTTTCGACACATCCTGGAAGGACGTCAATTCACCATCTACACGGACCACAAGCCCTTGATCCACGCCTTCAGCGCTGCCGCCGACCGCTACTCGCCTCGGGAAACTCGCCACTTTGACTACCTCGCGCAGTTCACCACTGACTTGAGGTACATCGAGGGACCCAGCAACGTCAAGGCAGATGCTCTATCACGCGCATCTATTTCTCAGATCGCGAAGATTGATTTAGAGGAAATCGCCGCTCTGCAAGAGGACGACCCGGAATTTTCAAAAATCACTTCCGAAGCTTCCCTGCAGTTTGCTCTCTTACCAGGGCCAGGCAGTCGAATACGTATCCATTGTGATACATCGACAGGAAATCCACGTCCCTTTGTACCAAAGGATTACAGACGACGGATTTTCGAGCACCTGCACGGAATATCCCACCCGAGCAAACGCGCAACCACAAAACTCATCACAGACCGCTATGTTTGGCATGTCATGCGGAAAAACATTCGTTTTTGGGCACAACAGTGTCTTGCCTGCCAACGTAGTAAGGTATATCGCCATACCTGCTCCATCCCTGGAAAATTTCTACTTCCAGATGGACGCTTTCGACATGTACATATTGATCTTGTCGGACCATTACCCTCATCCCATGGGTGCACTCATCTTTTGACGTGCATCGATAGATTCACACGCTGGCCCCAAGCGTGCCCACTAGTGGATACATCCGCGGAATCCGTAGCTCGCACCTTCGTCTCTGGTTGGATCGCGAATTACGGTGTCCCGTCCCAGATCACAACAGACCGCAGAGCCCTGTTTACGTCCCACCTCTTCGCAGAACTGAATCGTCTACTGAGATGCGAACATTTTCGGACGACGGCTTACCATCCAGCCGCGAACGGCTTCGTTTAACGATTCCATCGTCAATTGAAGGCTGCGCTCGTCGCCACCGAATCCAGCGCATCCTGGGTTGACAAACTGCCACTGGTTCTGCTCGGCATCCGCAATACCGCGAAAGAGGACATCGGCTGCACATCAGCCGATATGGTTTACGGAACTGCTCTGCAACTCCCCGCCGAACTGCTGACGGACTCCACACCCCTGACCGCGATTGAAACAGCTCCGTATGTCTCCCGGCTCCGCGCCTTCATGCGAGAAATACGTGCTCCGCCTACCCGTGTAACTTCTCGTACAAGTCACGTCGACCATTATCTTCTGTCGTGTCCGTACGTATTCACTCGCGTAGACCGTGTAAAACGGCCCCTTGAAGCACCATACGACAGCACATTCAAAGTCATCTCCCGCAGTGCCAAGTACTTCGTCATTGAACGCAACGGCCGCCCGGATTCAGTCAGCATCGACCGATTGAAGCCCGCGTACATGGAATCGAATACAGACCGAGGACCCCCTACGACTGTGACTATCCCTTCACAGCCAGTCCCCTTTGTTTCTTTTCCCTCGTCTTCCTTTTTGTCGACTCCAGATACGCAGCCGATGCGCGAGGACTTGAGCATTTCACCCCCGTCCACGCCAGCAACACAACCCATGATGGAAACCCCGCTGCATTCACGGACAGCGGTGACAACCGACGACACGGACACCCCGCGCACACGCACTGGCCGTACCGTGGAAAGACCCCGTCGGTACACACCGTAGATGGATGTCGAGCATGGCTGAACAGCCACCGCTCTAGGGGGGAGTTATGTAGGAATTATTCCCAATTGATATAATTCCTTAATAATTCCAAAAGTAAGTTTATTTTCATAAACGTTTTCCATCATGATGCCGTGTGTCGTTTTGTTTAAATCAACTGAACACACACTTGCGCTTCCTACAGCGTGAACGTCTGATAACTTGCCTGGTGCCGAACCATTAATTATTTTTTTCAGATTACTGACCTAGAATATTTCTTTCCTTTTCGGTAATTCACTGCTTGTCCCATCTACGACGAGCAATTATCCCGCTGAAGAAATAACACGGGTCAAATTCATTGGTAGCAATAATCCGAGTGGACAACACAAGGATTTCGTAAGTCTGTTGTTGACATAGTGTATTCTCTTGCATAAATATAATTATATATATTTATACATAATTTCATACGCTTACATTAATTAGCAACACTTTTAGCAATTCTTATTAACGTAACCTTCGGCTTATCCGATACACTCCAATGCTTTTAGCCACACCCTCTTTCATCCCCTAGAATTTCTTAGATTTTCTTATTCTGATGGATTTATGTTCACTTTTGCATCTTCTCAACCAATGCCTCTGTAAAAAAACATAAATTGTTGCATATATAATTTATTTATCAATTTTTTATGAAAATTTATTACAATTCACTCCACACTTTCCATAATTACCTCTCATTTATGTTCTCCATGTTTTCCCATTATTACAATTCGTAACTTCTGACAAAATTCAAATGAAATCTTATTATTATTAGATATTAAGATTTTTTCTTACTTTCTGTATATTCGTTTCCATTATTGAACGGAAAAAATGTTTAAAAATCCCGCTCACTTCGGACATTTGCACCGTTATATTTTTTCTTTTGCTGTTCCAATTTTGATAAACTGATCATGTATTACATGCCTTGGATATCCAAGAATATATTATTATTATTATTGATAATACCGTCTGGACCTGCAGACTTATGTGGGTTAGTTGCTGCAAGCTGAAGTCTAATCTCCTCATTAGTGAAATATAGTCCCTCGAATGCAGCAATGCCATCCGATTTTACAGAGACTGGTGTGATTGGCGGGTCTATTTGGCGGTCAATTCTCTGGACTGACTGAAAGTGTTTGAGAAACGCGAAAGCCTTTTCGACATCTGAAACTATATGGGGTCCGTTATCCTGTTGCAGGTTACTGATCAACTCGCGCGTTTTGCCTTTAGATTGGGCATAGCTATAGTAACGCTTTGGGCACTGCTTGATATTGCGTGCCAACCGTGTTTCAAATTCACGTTTCGCTTTGCGTTGAACAGTTACAGCCTTATTCCTCACTGTCTTATACTGTATCCAACACCGTTGTGTCTGTGAAGTCATAAAGCTTTTCCAAGCACGATCCCTGAATTTAATCACCCGACGCATCGCAGGTGTGAACCACATTGGCTTGTTGCGCCGCTTGACAGGAACCAACGGAGCAAACTTATCCTGCAAGCTCGAGAGACAGCAATGCAAAAGCTGTCAATTAGCAGCCACATCGTCACCTGTGTATTGCGACAAGATCGTTTTAGCTTCTTCTGTTACAAGATCCCAATCTACACAGTTGAAATCGCGCCTCAGTTTAGGAGGAGGTTTGTCATACCTGAGTATTAGCTGAAAGCTTATCATAATATGATCACTCTTCCCTAGCGGAGGAAGGTATTCTACCTGTCGTACCATTTCACCACTCGAAGAGACTACAAGATCCAGTAACGAAGGTAAGCAACCCTGTCGAAACCTTGTTGGCTCAATGACATGCTGGCTCATAGCATGCGTGTGAATCCATTCGGTAAAGTCTTCAGACAATTTATCGGTGGAACACTGAGTCCACCATGATATGCGGGGTAAATTGAAATCACCCACTATAAGAACCTGGGACCCCTCGGAGCGCAATAAACTGAGATTTTCGAGCAGATTATGCAAATCCTGCAATTTAGCTTGAGGACTCATATAAACGCACGCTATTACCATTGATTGCTTATATGAGTGGATGACGTAGGAGCATAGTTGAACGTTGTGCGTGCTAAGCCGAGCGCTCGATTCTGTAGTTCGAAAACCAAGCCCAAGAAAAATGGCAACCTCGTCACCATTTGTTTCACTAGGTCTATCGCATCTGACTACAGAATAACTGTTACTTATCATTTCGGGGATAGAATCAGTTTCTGATAGCCAGGTTTCCGTCAGTGCTATTGCATGCGGCCGGAGCTCATGTGCCAGGATAGAAAGTTCGGACCACTTATTTCGGATACTACATGAATTTCCGTATAGCACTGTGGCGACGGGACCCAGCAAAACATTTTGACTCATTCCTGCTTGTTCCTCGGGCGTAGTACCCGAGGAGACAGCGCGTTTTTGGCGTGCTATTCAGGATGGATGAATAAACCTCTACCTCTTGAAGTACCGTTGTATTCTGAAGGTTACTAACCATCAGCTGCGGAATTGCGGGGTAAGTACTATGAACGACGTTCAGATCCAAAGAACCCTCCGTAGTTTCTGCATCTGATACTGCCATATCTTTTTCCGAAGGACATTGCATGCTGCCACGCGGCATTACATGCCAAAGATCACTCTTCTTTGGGGATCCTTTGTTGTCGTCGGGCACAACAACGTGTTTACCTTTGGTGATTCTGTCCAGGCTATTATAACCTGCTAGGAATTTATCACGATCGTTCTGTGAGATAAATTCAACTAAGAGAGGCCTTGGACTTATGCCCGTCGCACCTTTGGTGCCCTTCCACACTCCTACACGATGAACGCGCCTTATCGCTGTGTCTGGACGCATTTCAGCATTTCGGAGCAGATTTCTTATGCACGTCCGGTCCAGTGATCTACGTGCTTTAGCCTCGCGTATGTAGGGTTCATCCTGATTCAGCACCAGGACATTACGAGATTTGTCTCGAATCCCTAAACGCGCTGATTTAATCATTTCAATGTCACTGGAGACTTTCTCGAGGCTAGAAACGACAGCAGCAAGTAGGTTTGAATGAGAGGAAGGAAGCCCACTGGTATTCAAAATCTGTTTCGATTTAGCTTTACTTCGACCTTTACGATGCTTCGAAGGCGAGGAAGGCGAACCCACTGCCGTGATGGTAGCAGCTACAGCTCGAGTCGACGCACTATCCACTATGTTGCTGTTTCGAGGCTTTTTGGAACGAGATTTTTTTCTCGTAATAACAATCGAATCAGCCTTAACTGACGGAATATCTTCTTTTGGTGCTATCGCGTGGCTTTTTAGGACGAGAAGATTTAGTCCCCGTAAGATTAGATTTGTTGGTCCTCGTTGTGCACTCCCTCACAACTTCAAAATAAGATTTTTTTCGGTTAGGTTGGTTTGGAGTGACAGGTTGCCAGGGAGAAACGACTTTGGGTTTTTCTGGAAACGCTTTTTCTCGCGGTCCATTGGCACTCGCTGCACATCCATTGAAGCCAACGCTGCGCTACATACACCTTATAATGCTCGGAATGTATTCCCGAACATTTCGGATGAGCATATCTCTTGCAAGTATGGTACTCAATACCCTTAGATACCTTTCGGTGACATGAATTTTTCAAGCAACCAGCATTAATCATTGTGTAATCAGTAATGGAATAGTAAGCTAGAAAATAATTTCAGAGAGCGTAATAGAAAGCACGTCAAATTTGAACGTACCGCCGTCAGCACAGTTTAAGGTTTATGCGGCCCATGGATGGTTTACATGGCTATGTGCTGACTGCATGAAGTCCGTGGAAACTTTGATTGAGGAGCGTAAGCGTCTGGAGGAACGTAAGCGTTCTCCTCCACGTCCATCTCCGAAACCCAAAACGTTTGCCGAAGTAGCTAGGTCAGTGGTCCCGTCTACCTCCAGCTAGCCTACCACTCCTTTGAGAACATAGAAGGCGAAATCATCGCCATCCTCCTGTCCTCCAAAGGCTCCATGGAAAAAGTTAAAGAAAATAGGAGTGTTCACATTAGCCCGACTAAGGACGTTCGCGCTCTAGCTCGGAAAGTCCACCATTTAGGAAAAGTGGTTGCTGAGCTGCGAGCCAGGAACCAAGTTAGCTCAACACGGGCTAAAAATGTCCTGATTTTAACGCAGGTTGAGCCTTTTATCCGAGAATCAAAGGCTCGTAAGGAAAGCGATCGGAGAAAGGTTATCGACCTACTCCGTGCTTCAGGCATGCGACCGAATACTCCGCTGAAGCGAGTTCACAGGGTCGGGAAATGGAGGGGTGGCCCAAATGACGCATCTACCAGATCGCCGCGGCCAATTGTAGTCGAATTCACAAAGCAATGTGATCGCGACTACTTCCTTTCGAAAGCAGAGAAACTTAACTGCGTCGAGGGAAAATGCATCGTGCAACCTGACACCCCGGCACACCTGAAAACTTCTAGCCAATTAGAGCTAGAAAGTCAAAGTTAGCTGTAACTCGTAGCTCACCAAATTCGCTCCAGAGTCAAAGCTTAGAAAATGACAACAGTGTGGCGATGACGCTAACACAGGAGAATTATACTCCAACATTGAAGTGCGCCACTGTCGTGCTTCGTCTTTAGAGGATGAATCGTGGATGAGTTGTAGTGACTCAGACCGTGAAGATGAAACTAGATGCCAGGAGTTGTCGTCTGCTTCAAAAACGAATGCTGTATCTCTTGATGAAATTCAGCCTTCAAAAAACGCGAAGCAGCCTCGGGCATTACGCCCGAGGACAAAGAGCTCTTAGGTAGCCCTAACACCGGAGTCTGGCCCCACATGATAGTGCTCTTCTGTTCTATACAAACGCTTGTAGCATTAGAAATAAATGGGCTGAACTCCTCTGTAGAGTTGACGACACCCACTACAAAATTGTGGGTGTCACGGAATCATGGTTGTCTCATGATGACCACATACCAGCTTTAATCGCGGATAGGTTTAGCGCCGTAAGAAGCGATCGACCCTGGGTAAGCTAGCAGGAGGGGCGTTGCTCCTTATTGATAACGCTATTCCCTTCGAGAAAAGTATTTTTTTTCTACAACGAATGTGCAGATAATATCTGCCTTGCTCATGCATGGATGCACGCGTATAGTTGTAAGCTGCATCTACCGTAGTCCGAGCACTAGTTTGGAAGAAGATGCTCTTTTGCAAATTAAGCTCTCGTCTCTTTTAGCCGTAGCACCACGTGTTGTAATCTTCGGCGATTTTAATCTACCCGAAATAAACTGAGAGTACCAAACCTCACATGCCCCAGGAGTCGCGAACGATTTTCTGGACTGGTTACACTCCCATGCACTTCACCAACACGTAAACGAACCAACTAGATTCCGCGAGGGTCAGTCTCCGTCTATTCTTGACCTAGTTATTTCAACTTCTGAAAGCGGTATACAAAATTTGGTCTTACTGCCACCACTAGGAAAGAGCGACAACGTAGTGTTAGCCTGCGAGTTACGTCTGTCATTTGGTAAACCCCCACTTAAGATGTCTCGAAGCTTCCATAGGATCGACCCTGCTTCCCTATTACAGGCAGCAGCGCTACTCCCATGGCAAAACATTGACCATGTGGATGGGATGTGGGGGCAGATCAAGAAAAACATCCTTCAACTTCAGGATCGATTCGCTCCTCTCTTACCCGTTCGCAAAAATGGTAAACCTCAATGGTTGTCAGCCTCAGTTTCCCGTAGCGTACGTCACCGCGACGCAAAATGGAGGCGTTATAAGCTTACTCCCTCATGTGGGACTGGGCCCGTTACAAAGAAGCGCGAAACATAGCTGTTTCCAAGATACGTGGAGCAAAGATTTCTTTCGAAATGAGACTCGCTCAAGAGGCCCATACTCATCCGAAACGTTACTACAGCTACGTTCAATCTAAAGGGTTAACACGAAAAGGTGTAGGTACCTTGAGAAGGGACGATGGCTCAGCCGTCATTGCAAGCACTGAAAAGGCTCAATTGTTTTCCTCGCATTTTCAAGGCGTACAACGCCGAGATTATAACTCGAACGTCTCTGCGCCATCACTTCAATGTGTACTCGCTGATCGCCCCCTCTGCACTGACCTTACATTCGAGGTACACAATGTCGAGAATATATTGGCCAGCCTAGCTTACAACAAGTCGGCAGGGCCCGATAACATCCATCAACGAATGATCAGACTGCTAGCGCCTACATTAGCTTTTCGGATCACAGAACTTTTCACATCATCCCTCAGTCAGAGTACCCTTCCTTTGGACTGGAGAACAGCCGTTGTAGTGCCTATCCATAAGGGAGGAGCTTACTCGGCATTCGAAAATTACCGCCCGGTTAGCCTCACTAGTGTACTATGTAGGGTTATGGAAAGATTGATCCGCGATAAAATATGTGAATATCTAACCAAACACTCTCTTTTGAATGTCGCACAACACGGCTCCCTAAAAGGTAGGTCATGTCTTAAAAATTTGTTGAGCTTTCTAAACGAGGTTACTAAGAGGATGGATGATGGTATTGCTGTAGAAGTCTTCTATCTCGACTTTAGTGAGGCTTTTGATTCAGTCAACCATAGGCTCTTGCTTCTCAAACTCTCAGCCATAGGAGTATCAGGGAACCTTCTGAGCTGGATTCGAGCATTCCTTAGCGACCTTTTCTTTAGTGTCAGGGTAGATGATACTTAATTCGCAAGTGAGCATGTAACGAGTGGGGTTCCCCAAGGCTCAGTCTTGGGGCCGTTGCTTTTCCTCATTTTATTGATGATTTAGCCAACCAACTGCGCTCACCCTGTTATATGTTTGCTGACGACGTTAAAATTGTCGGTAGGTCGGATAACTCCGATCTGATAAGTGATGTGGGAGCTGTAACAGCATGGGCGGGTAAGTGGGACCTTCCCCTTAACCTAGATAAGAGTCACTTGCTCTCTACACTAGCAGGCAACATGATTGTGTCTACGTCCTCAGCTCACACGGAGTTCCGTAGGGTAAAGTCTACTAAGGACCTCGGAATCGTAGTCTCCGCAAACTTTAAGTGGGCTGACCAATGTGCTGCTGCAGCTCAAAGGGCCAGGAGGGAACTCTTTCGACTACGTTCAGCCCTCACTTGCAGAAAAGCTGAGGTGCTATTGCCCCTCTACAAGGCAATAGTAAGGCCACATTCAGAATAATGTATCCAGGCTTGGAAGCCGTATTACCAGAAGGATATCGTGCAGCTAGAAAAGGTACAGAAGCTGGCCACTCGCATGATCGAGGGGTTAGCATACACCAATTATGAATATCGTCTATTAAAACTAGGACTTTTTTCACTTAGGAGGAAGCAACTAAGGGGGGATCTTATAGAGACCTTTAAGGTTTTCGAAGGATTAAGGTGTCTCGAATTCGATGACTTCTTTCGGTTCTCCCCTTTGGTTGGTACACGAGGGCACAGACTTAAGCTGAGTAAACAGCACACCAGACTCGAATCCAGAACGCACTTCCTTAACATCCGTATAGTGAACGCGTGGAACTCACTTCCCGCAGAAATAATCTTGGCAACTTCCGTAATTGCGTTCAAACATGGGCTGGACGAACGGTGACAGGTGCTCTTCCCGGAGCATTAACCTTAAGACTAAATCCCACATTTTATGATCAAAAAAACACAAATATATTCGAAAAACATTCTGAAACACAAACACACAATCACCAGGTCGAACACCTCATTGCCACTCGTGGCCCTCCCGTTTTCACCAAACCACGTAGACTAGCTCCAAACAAACTGGCGATCGCCAAACAAGAGTTTGAACATATGTTGCAGCTAGATATCATTCGCCCGTCGACCTCACCATGGGCTTCTTCACTACATATGGTTGAAAAAAGTACCGCAGATACTTGGCGCCCATGCGGAGATTATAGGGCATTTAATCGCATTACGGTACCAGACCGTTACCCCATTCCACACATCCACGATTTTACGGCGTCCCTAAACGGAAAAACCGTGTTCTCGAAGCTTGAACTAGTATTCGCCTATCATCAAATCCCCGTTGCGAAGGAAGATATCCCCAAAACGGCTGTCACGACACCATTTGGCTTATATGAATTCGTACGAATGCCATTTGGTTTCTGAAATGCCGCACAAACTTTCCAGCGTTTTATGAATCAAGTATTTAAGGGATTGCCCTTCTTATACGTTTATATTGATGACGTGCTAATTGCTAGCAACACATCGACAGAACATGTTGAGCATCTTCGAGAGGTTTTTCAGCGCCTATCTCAGTATGGTATTGTCGTGAATCCAGATAAATGCATCTTTCATGTGGAAACACTAGACTTTCTCGGGCACCGCATCGATCCCACCGGAATTAAACCCGTTGAACAGAAAGTCTCTGCCATCCGCGATTATCCATGCCCGAGTTCAATCCACCAGTTGCGTCGATTTTTGGGCCCAGTCAACTACTACTGACGATTCATTCCCCATTGCGCGGAGTTAGCCCAACCGCTTAATAATAATAATAATATATTCTTGGTAAACCAAGACACGCAAAACATGATCAGGTTATCAATGTGTACAAAATAAATAAATTGTAAAATGACCTTTTCAAGCGGAATTTTAAACATTTTTCCGTTTAATAAAGGATGGTAAATGTACAAGGGTAAGAAAGTTAATTTTTTTCGCGCAATGTCACACAGTAATAAAGTTTCATCTACATTGCATCGAAATGATCAAACGAAGAGGATGCAATTAATTCTGGAGCAGAGATTGAAAAAAAGAAAATAACATAAAAAGTTATGAAGGAAATGGTGCGTTTGAAGATATAAATGTCACAGTAAAAATAAATTTTCGAAATAAAGAAAGTTCCTTCATATATATATATATATATATATATATATATATATATATTGACTTCTTCGGAATGTTGGTGGGTGTGATTGAAGAAAAGCACATAAAAATTCGAAGTTAAATTGAAAAAATTAGAAAATGGAGGGGATAAGGGGAGATTGTGGTTTAAAATTGCATGAGGTTTGGGCCGGTTGTACGATCCAGGAAAGTTGAAGAATTGTCTAATGGGGGAAACCAAAACTGTTTGCCAGTATGGATTTCAGTTCATGTAGAAGAATCAGTCTTACGCGGAAGAAGCAAGGACCAGTATCGGAGTTGGTTTCGGAGTCGGAGGTACTGAAACACAATTAAAAGTATTCTCTTCACCATCATGGTGAGAGGTTATCATTGTAAAATAGTACATTTATTATAAACGATAAAAAAGATCACAAAAAACAATATTTTTGGCATTTTTAGCGTTTTTTTCTTTTTTTTGTTCTTATAATAAATACGTTATGGCAAAGCATGTTTTTATGCATAAATGGGTTAAATGTAAGCAGATTACGGTTGAGGATATGGTAATATGGTAAAAATGATCATAAGACGCACGGTCACGATGAAGGTTTGTAACAACATATCTAAGGTCTGGCAACCTGACACTTGAATGGCCAGTTATTCAGAGAATACTATAAGACCTCATGATATACTAATATGTGGAGAAAGATGTGGAATTAGAAACCTGGGATCCCATAAGAGTATAGAATATCTAGAGAAGAGTTTATCTTAAGGATTTGGGATAGTGAGTGAACAGTAAGGGTTTCTACAAGAGTTTTAAATTTCCCTGTAGATGTGCACATACGGAAATGAAGAGGAAGGGAATTCCAAAGTTGCGCATATCTAACTAAGAAGAAGTTACGTCTAACTTTAGTGCGAGACATAGGGGTATTCAAAAGCCTTGTTCGATTGCGCAGATCATATCGGATATAATCGTGAAAGCGCATGCCAGACTGGAGCTTAATTCTTTGCTGGGTAATGATTCGAAAGAAAAGAAGCAGATTCAGACGAATTCTGCGTAGCCATAGTGGTTCGACATTCAGCAAATTACACCTTTCAAGATAAGGCAAGGGGTTTGAATAGCCCAGATTTATTTTGCTGAATGTACGTTGAAGTCTCTCTAAGAGAAAAAAATCACGCCTACCCATGTGAGAATAGATGATATTACAATAATCGAGAATTGGTAGGACCTTCATCTTATATAATGCTATTTTACTCTCGCGTAAGAGGAATTTATGGTTAATTAGGCTAAAGTTTTGTCTTGCTCTCGCAATGAAGTGTCTAGATTGTTTTTTAAAATTGAGAGAAGTGGAGTATCTAAATCCAGGGTCCCTAATTTCTGCAGAAGGTGTGATGGTTGAGCCATTTATCGTGAGTGTGTTACAGATTTACTTCGCTGCAAAGTAAGAAATTTTCCAATGAATCCACAAGCGATCGAAGCTTTTGACGCGCTCAAATCCGCCCTTGAGCAGGCGGCAACTCTGACTTATATATCAGCTGAGACAGATGCTCGCTTACCGCTTCGAAACGAAGCGGTAAGCGCAGTACTCCAACAAGAGGTCGATAACACGATTAGACCCCTAGCCTTCTTCTCACGCCGACTACAGCCAGCGAAGACACGATATAGTACCTTTGATCGCGATCTCCTCGCTGTTTATTTTTCCATTCGCCATTTTCGGCATTTACTCGAAGATCGCAGTTTCACGGTTTAAACCGACCACAAACCGCTAACGTTCGCACTCGCTACAACTTCCGATCGTTATTCACCGCGAGAAATCCGCCAATTAGACTACATCTCCCAATTCACGAGCGACATTCGTTACCTATATGGCTCGTAAAACACAGTGGCGGATACGTTTTCTCGGATTTAACTGAGTGCCATCGACCTGTCTGGAATCGATTTAGAACAACTAGCACGTTCGCAGCAATCTGATCCGGTACTAAGTCGCTATGAAACTTCAGAGATGGGAAAAATCCGCCGAATCCCGATTCTCTACATTACCTGGTTTGTGACATGGCAACAGGAAAACCGCGTTCGATCGTCCCCTCGGACATGAGACGTGGAGTTTTCGATTACTTGCATGGTTTATCACATCCTAGAGTAAGAGCGACACGAAAATTAATCAGTTCTCGCTACCTCTGGTCTGACATGCATAAAGACATACAACTTAGGACAA
This sequence comes from Atriophallophorus winterbourni, assembly GCA_013407085.1. Lineage (NCBI taxonomy): Eukaryota > Metazoa > Platyhelminthes > Trematoda > Plagiorchiida > Microphallidae > Atriophallophorus > Atriophallophorus winterbourni. The sequence continues at coordinate 22,565 of JACCGJ010006171.1, forward strand.
AAGTTGCTTGCGATGTCAACATAGCAAGGTTCAAAGACACACTATCAGCTACCCTGGTACGTTCCTACCTGTTAATGAACGTTTCCAACACGTGCATTTGGATCTCGTCGGCCCACTAGCAGTCTCTAACGGATGTTGCTACATACTTACCTGCAATGATCGTTTTACGCGTTGGCCAATGGCAGTAGCAATCCCTGATATCAGTGCAGAAACTGTTGCTAAAGTTTTTGTTCATTACTGGGACGGTAATTTTGGCGTACCAAACACCATCACTACTGACAGAGGTTCCCAATTCCAATCAACGTTTTTCAAGGAACTGAACAACATGTTTTTACGAAACACATTCAGACTACAGCCTACCACCCTTCTTCGAACGGCTTAGTCGAAAGATTTCACCGCCAACTGGAAGCCGCACTCATGTGTCATGGGAATACTGAACGTTGGTCCGAGACACTACCCCTAGTACTTCTTGGTATACGTAACACAGTGAAAGAAGACCTAGGGTGTTCAGCTGCTGAAATGGTGTACGGTAGTACAATTACCCTTCCAGGCGAATTCCTGACATCTTTCGAATCATTATTGGACCTTACCATACCACAATATGTCAGCCGCCTTTGCAGCTTCATGAAAAATTTACGAGCTACCCCAACTCGACAGCGTGTTCAACCCTGCTAAATTCCACCTGACCTGAACACTTGCGACTCTGTGTTTTTGCGGGTAGATCATGTACGTCGACCGCTACAGCCGCCATACACTGGCCCGTACAAGGTAATCAACAGGTATCCAAAATACTTCGTTATTGACCGCAACGGAACACACGAGACCGTCAGCGTCGGTCGTTTGAAAGTAGCCTACGTCAAACTGGCACCAGAGGCGAAAAAAATACCCCGAACGTTACTCCACAAGATTTTGTCCTTCCACCCCCAAAACCGAAGCTCACTGGTACTCCCGATCCCCCAACGTAATCCCCTTCACCTCCGTGTATCAAACAAACTGACCATATCGGGCAAACCCGATCTGGTCGTAGAATCCATTTTCCATCAAAGTTTGATGACTTCACAGCCTAACGATTTCGTTCGAGCGTCTTCTTTAGGCCCAACGCTCTAGGAGGGAAGTACTATGGCATTTTCCTGTAAACATTTTTGTTTGTATAAATCAATGTACACTTTTTAAATTGTACCCGGATTTTACGAATATAAATTTTCGTCCGCTTGGAGTCGCTCTTCTCATCTCTTTTGATACCCGTACTGTGTGCTTAGAGTTCTGACTGTGGATTGAGGAAAGATTGCTTGCTTGCTATAAAAAGTTTGCTCCATATTTCAGCCGCACCTAATTCTTGAATTTACCGCCGTTGCTTCTGTGATAATACTTTGACGTCTGGACCGGAGTAGTCAATTGCCAAGCCGGGGAGAATCGCTTTTAATTCAATCGAAGAATTATTGTGAGCTTTTAGCTTTTTGCTCTTTACACATACTGTAATTTCACGTAGCCTGAACCGCTACACCCCCTTGGCTCTTTAAGTAGCAGCAGCACATTCGTCAGCACACTTGAAGTTTGCGGAGACTATGATTCCTAAATCTTTAGTAGATTTTATCCTACGAAAGTTCGTGTGGGCTGAGAGCGTAGAGACAATCATGTTGCCAGTCAGTGTAGAGAGAAATTGACTCTTCTCTAGGTTAAGTGAAGGTCCCACTTACAATACAATACAATTATATTTAAAGCAGAAGGAGTACAAAAGTTCCATTTAAGCTCTTTCTTGAACCGGCATAACTACCAACACCTCGGGTATCCTGGGAGGTGGATTCGTTTCTCAAAGCAGTCGTCTTTGGCGAACCAGAGAAATTGATCGGTGCTGTTCTTGAACAGAGATAGACTTGGCGCTTCAACAACCGCCCATGTCGTCACAGCTTCTACGTCACTTATCAGATCTGAGTTATCCGACCTACTGACGTGATGTGAGACCGAAAGAAATCTGGGAGCCCGATTGGCGACTCAGCCGGAATACGTACAGTGTACAACAAAACTGAAGTATTTGAATCCCGCGCTAATGTTTCAAGTTCAGTTCAGTTCAGTTCAGTTCATTGCACAGGACAGTAAGTGGTCAATCAAGCTAATCAAGCGTCCAGAACTTTTTTCGGTGGAAAGCTTCGGAGAATCAACCACCACTGCCAAAGCGTTTTTTCATATATTGATTTGGATATCCTCGACGATCGCGACGCTAATGGATTATCCGTGTTGTTTTAAAAAGCACCTTGTTATGCGTGATGCTGGAAAAATAAAAATAAATTTATCTTCACCAGTACGGTGAGAGTTAAGCTAAAGGAGAGTTGTGTGTTAAAAAACAAACTGAACTATAGCATTTACTTACATACCAGACAACGCTAACAATGGTGAACTACCTCATGTTATCTTCGGAACGCACTAATGTTTCTCATCACCTATTGGTGACGGGAGTTTTTCTGTTGCATACCAGATTACACTCATACCAGAAAATATTTGTGAAGATATTGTTTGAAGTGGTGGACGCTTTTCTTTGGCATACCTCCAGAAGAAATCTGGACGCTCGATTGGCTCGTTAGCCACATACAGTCCTGTGCAAACTAAACTGAACTGAACTACCTAATCTTGTATAAAAATCAGGGGGAAAATTCAGTTCAGTTCAGTTTTCACAGGACAGTGTGTGGCTAACGAGCCAATCGAGCGTCCAGAATTTCTGTCGGTGGGAAGCTTCAAAGTTGGATCATTTTTATCTGGTATCCTCGTCGCCAAGGACGGTCCCGAGCCCGTCTGAGAAATGAGGAGGGTTGGGCTTAGGGCTAGCAACCCTATCCCGTATAACCTACATTGCTACGGAAACGAAGACAACAGATCCGGTTCGGTCATGTATGCAGGATGGATCCCAGTTCGCATTCCGCACGGATGTGCAATCGTGCAGCATTTCTGTGCTGTGTGGCTAACATCGTGCTAAATTGATTGGCCAACG
>JACCGJ010006173.1:0-30926 GCA_013407085.1 Atriophallophorus winterbourni
GGCCCTCTTAGATTCATTACATCATCCCCTCCTTCGGAAGACACTGGCCTCAGTGGCACCGCACTGCCCCCGTCGATTGGAACCTCAACCTCATGGGCTACAACATCTGCTGTTGTGGTTTGCAATGGCTCCAGAGATTTCTCGTTATGGGCTGGTTTCAGTCGGTTGATGTGCACTGTTTGCTGTTTGTTCGGGTCTCGAGAATCGCTTATCAAACAGGTGGTCTCCGAAATCATTTCAATAACTTGGAACGGTCCTCTCCAAGAGCGGCAAAACTTCAACGCTACACCAGGACCTGGGGCCCCAATATTCAACCACACCAGGTCCCCTGGCTGAAACGGCGAGCCATAGCAACTTTTGTCGTAGTATTCCTTTTGCGTGCGTAGGGAAGCACCCAAGTTTTCTCTTGCCAGCGCATGCGCTTTAATCATGGTTTTTCTTAAATTAATCACATAATCAGATAAAGGGGTCCCGTGTGTGCCAGGATGTGGCGACAGCATATCTGCAGGTAGTCGCATTTCTCTGCCAGTAATCATGAAGTGTGGTGATTGCTTTGTAGACATGTGTACGTTCGCGCGGTAAGCAAGCAAGCATTGCGGGACTGCCGCATCCCAGTACCTTGTGTTTTCGGAGGAGACAAATGCCTTGAGAAATGCTTTCAGAGTTCTGTTTGTTCGTTCTACTAATCCATTGCCCTGGGGATGATAGGCCGTCGTTTTCGACTTGTTGACACCCAACATACGGCACAATTCTTTCATTAAAATGCATTCAAAGTTGCTTCCACGATCTGAATGTAATTGCATTGGGACACCCCATCTAGCAATCCAAGTGGAAAACAGAACCTTGGCTGTTGTCATAGCATCAATGCGTTCGCCTGGCTCGGCTTCGCACCATTTAGTGAAATGGTCCACCATTACTAGAATATATCGTTTTCCACGTGATGTCTCTGGAAGTGGGCCGACTGCATCTATTTCAACCAGTTCGTTAGGATACCCTGTGAGTATACTTTGCAGTGGAGCTTTGAATTTGACCTTAGGGTTCTTGATTTCTGCGCATAGGTCGCACGCTTCACAGAAGTTTCGAATCTCTTTCCGTTGATGAGGCCACCAGTAGCGATAACGTACCGCATGCATCATTTTATTCTGTCCGACATGACCCAATGTCTCGTGCAATGAGTTCAATAACGTAGATACGGTACTCTCTGGTACGACCAGTAACGGACAATGTTCCGGCCCGTGATATACGTACAAAACGCCATTTTCCATACGCAGATTATCCCACAACGACCAAAGACAGCGCGTCTCCCAACTGCAACCAGACATCTCACGTGAGGTCGGCCTGTTGTCTTTGTGTTTAATACGCTCGTAAATGAGAGATGTTGTCTCGTTTGTAGCTTGGACCTCGCTCCATTCAATGTCTTCACCAACCTGGAAAGTGAGGGCACCGTTAAACAGCGATGAACAGGAAGGGCAATCACCGTGAGGTTTCGATGGTATTCTCGATAATGAATCAGCATTGCCATGACGGGAACCCGGTCTGTGATGGCAATCGAAATCATACTCCTGCAATATTTCCTGCCACCGGGCAGTCTGCCCTTCAGGGTCTTTGAAGTTTCGTAGCCACTGTAAAGAAGAGTGGTCAGTTCGCACAAGGAATCTTCGTCCGAGTAGGTACGGTCTAAAATGTCTAACGAAATAAACGAGTGCAAGCATTTCCTTTCTTGTAACACAATAGTTTCTCTCGTTCTTCTTGAGGGCACGACTACCGTAAGCAATCACGTTTTCCTTACCATCCTTTCCTGTTTGCGATAAAACAGCCCCAATGGCTAATTCACTTGCATCTGTATCCAAAATAAAAATTCCGCCCGACGGTGACACATCAGGGTATGCTAGAATTGGCGCCTGGCATAAAGTCTTTCTGAGTTGAATGAACGCAGTATCACATTGTTCTGACCAAAAGAATTTACACCCTTTCTCAGTCAATGAAAACAGCGGCTTAGCGATTTTGGCGAAATCAAGAATGAATCTTCGATAATATGATGCTAGCCCCAAAAAGGTGCGTAGCTCAGACAGATTGCCGGGTGTGGGCCAGTGCTTAACACGGTCAACTTTGTCTGGATCACTTGATACTCCTTCGTTGGATATAACATGACCAAGATATTTCACTGCCTTCTGCAGGAAAACACATTTTTTAGGGTTCAACTTTAGGCCGAACTCTCTTATTCGACATAGAACCCTTTCCACGTTAGATAAGTGTTCTTCTAGCGTACGACCGTGAATAATTACGTCATCCAAATATACTAGGCATTTATCTGGAATATACCCTTGAAGAGTTTTGTGCATTAGTCTCTGGAATGTAGCTGGAGCATTGGAAAGTCCAAACGGCATTGTAGTAAACTCGTACAACCCATCAGGTACAATAAATGCGGTCTTTGCTCTATCATCGGGGTCAACTTCCACTTGCCAATAACCAGATGCTAGATCGAGTGTAGTAAACCAAGCTGCGCCAGATAGGGAATCAATTGTTTCGTCAATTCGTGGTAACGGATACGAGTCTTTTCGGGTTACTTCATTAAGTTTGCGATAATCGACACACAAACGCCAGCTACCATTTTTCTTTTTAACTAGCACAACAGGGGATGCCCAAGGAGAGTTCGATGGGACGATAACGTTATTAGCAAGCATATCATTGATCATTTTCTTGAGTTCGTTCTGCAGGTGGATTGGTATGCGCCTAGAGGGTTGCCTTATTGGGTGAGCACTCCCCGTATCAATTGAATGATGTACAATCGAAGAACGTCCTAATGGCTCATTTTTCCATAAAAATACATCCATGTTTTTGTCAAGAAGTTTTTTTAACGAGGCTGATACGCTTGGCTGGATACCTTCTGATATTTGCTGGAACCACTCAATTTGCTCATTCTTAGTCGCGGTCGTTGTCGCACAATATCTTTCTGAGGTACCACCTTCATCGTTGAGAGGCATATACACATGGTCTACCCATAGACAATCTTGACAAAAGTCGATTGTCGTTCTCGTATTATTAAGAAAATCGATTCCCAGGACAACATCAAATGGCAGTGTAGGAACGACACAAAACTGTTGCACGACCGTTTGATTAGCCCACGTAACAGAAATTATTATTGAGTTGTTTATCTGAAGATGACTACCATTAATAGCTCGCAAACGCATCGAATTACGGAAAGTTTTTGCATTGTCTACTTTGTCCGCAATATCTTTACGAATGAGGCAGCATACGGAACCAGAATCAATCAAGCAATAGCAGAGCTGTCTACCTATTGATGTATATATAACAGGGAGCTTCATATTAGAAATCTCATTCACATTCAAGGCGATTAATGAATGAGCAGAATGTTTCGACTTACTCCCATGAATGGTATACTTCTTCTTGCGTCTGCAAAAGCGGTCGGTGTGTCCATATCCATTACATATGGAGCACTGCATGGGTTGTCGCCATGGACGACATTCCGGTGTCGGTGTGAACACGTGATTGCTTTCTTTCTTCAAACCAAAGGAGACCCCGTGAGACAATCTTTCACAGCTTCCATCCATTTGGTCTATGATTTCGCCAATTCTTTCCGCTTGATCTAAATCGGCAGGCGGTCGGAACATGAACTCTTTTCTAGCTTCAGGGTTTTCCATTCCTTCCAGCAATCTCTCCAGGATCTTTCGCTTTCTGCACTCGGTGGAATCATCTGGAAAAGCTGCGGCAGCCAGGGAACGAAGTTGGGCGATGTATTCTAGTACAGGCTCGCCCGCGTTTTGTCGCCGTTCATGAAATCGTGCACGGCATACAACAGTTGGTTCATTTCCAGAAATCCTTCGGCGTAACAAACTAAAAAGTGAAGTTATGTCATCAGGGATTTCGCAATCAGCAATTCGAGCAAAGGCATCGCGGGAAAGCAGGCTAAGAATTACGTCTGATCGTTCCATTTCAGAGAAATATTTTAAATATCTTCGAGTCTGGATTTCCCAAATACGATAATCATCACCGATAGAATATTTATCCGGCGGGGGTATTCGTGGTTTTCCATAATCGAGAGGGAAAAATTGAGGAACGGATGGGTTTCTTTTGCCTTCTTCCTCCAATACGGGCATTTCAGGATCGAGTTGCTTTTCGAAATTCATCCTGGCGTGGTCGCCAATGTAATATGTCACCGAGGATTCCGAGCACCAGCTAGAAATGAAACACGCAAATTAGCGGGATAGCGTATATTGAACAAGCGGGTACAAGGGGTTCAAAACAATATGGCCGAACACACATATATATAGTCAATTCGAGTTCTTAAGGTCATCGGAGATCGACCAATCACGTTTAATCGTCTCGACCTTCATTGTGTGCTCGACCGTCAGAGGTTGGCCGTTCAGATGTAAATAGATCTGTGGAAGGAGAGTAAGAGTTAATTAACAGTGAACAATATGGCGGCCCTCTTAGATTCATTACACCCCAAACTTTCAGATCATCCGCGAAAAGTAGACAATTCATATTTAATGAGTCGGGAAGGTCATTAACATTTTCAGTTCAGTTCAGTTCAGTTTGCACAGGACAGTATGTGGCTAACAAGCCAATCGAGCGTCCAGAATTTCTTTCGGTGGAAAGCTGCAGAGAAGCACCCACCACTGCCAAAACGTATATTCTTTTTGTCTGTTTGAAATCTTCGCCGATCGCGAAGCCAAGAGATTTTCCGGGTTGAACTTAGGAAGCACCGCGTTATAGCCGATGCTGGAAAAAGAAAAAAGCAGTTTCTCTTCACCAGCACGGTGAGAGGTTAGCTGAAGTAGCATTGTGTATAATAAAAATTAAAAAACAGAACTCTAGCCTCAGTATATTTACGGGATAACGCTAAAAAAATGAAAAACCTAAGCTTGTAAAGCAATTAAGGCGAGTATTCAGGAAACAACTTACCCCAGTTGCGGTCCAACCCCTGCTTAAAACTAGACACGGTACTGCAGGATATAAGTTCTGCTGGAAGAATGTTCCAGAAGTTAACAACCCTGAGGCTGAAAAAGTGTTTCCTGGAGTCTAGCCGACATCGTTTCTTAGCAATTTTAAGTGAGTTGCCCCGGGCGCCCAGCTCGGGGCTTAAGGTAAAGAAATCGTTCATTTGCACGCCACTCAAACCCTTCAAGATCTTAAAGGTTTCTATTAAGTCACCTCTTAAACGACGGCGCCTAAGGGAGAAAAGATCGAGAGACATTAGGCGCACAGCGTACGGTTTCCCTCGCTGACCTTCAATCATGCGAGGTGCGAGGCGCTGTACACTTTCAAGTCGAAGGATGTCCTTTTTGTAGTGAGGACACCACGCCTGAACACAGTATTCAAGATGCGGCCGAACTAATGCCTTGTACAGTGGCAGGAATGCATCGGGTCTTCTGCTCGATAGCACTGATTTCAGCCGAAAAAGTACCTTGCGTGCACGCTGAGCCGCAGCGGCACATTGGTCCTCCCATTTGAAGTCAGCCCTAACCAGTACACCCAAATCCTTAACACACTGTGTGGCGTTAACACTGAGGGAATTCCCCGCCCCCTGGACCGAAATCTTATCAACCAGTGTTGACAAGAGTTGGCTCTTATTTAAGTTCAGTGGGAGATCCCACTGGTATGACTAGTTTATGACCCGCTCAAGGTCGTGCATCAAGGTCTCTTCATCCGTTGATCCGATGAATTTCACATCATCCGCGAAAATGAAGCATGGGCACTTCAATTCAGAGGACAAGTCATCGATGAAAATCAGGAATAGAAGAGGGCCAAGTACCAAACCTTGGGGTACACCACTGATCACTTCGGTTTGATTCGACAGCGTACATCCTACTCTCACTCGGAATGTCCTACCTGTAAGGAAGACCTTTATCCAAGCAAGTAGACTACCACGTATGCCTTTGGCTGCTAGCTTAATCTCTAGAAGGCGGTGATTTACGGAATCGAAAGCCTTACTGAAGTCTAGGTAGAGGGCTTCGACAGGCTTCCCTTCATCCATCCTTTTAGTTGCAGTATTGAGAAAGCTAAGGAGGTTAGTCAGACAGGATCTACCCTTAAGAAATCCATGCTGAGTTACACTCAACAGAGAATGCCGACAAAGATGCCGACAGATTTTATCACGCAGCAGTTTTTCCATTACTTTCGAGACGGTGCTGGTCAGGCTGACCGGTCTATAGTTACCAACAGTTGACCTGCAACCGCCTTTGTGTATTGGCACGACTATGGCTTCCCTCCACTTACTGGGAACAACTTCTAGTTGCAGGCATGAATTAAAGAGCTGGCAAAACGGTTCGGCAAGAACTGAGGCAAGATTTTTAAGCATAATTGAGTAGATGCCGTCTGGTCCCTCAGATTTGTTGACCCGAACATGGATAAGTGCGTCAAACACCTCAGCCTCATTGAAGGACACCTCATCTAATACATGGACACCAGGTGTCAGGTTAAGCAGACCTGACGGTGCGTTTGAAGAATTATCCCGTCGTTGAACGCTACTGAAAAACCCTGAGAAGGCAGTCGCCTTAGACAGGCCGGTATCGGCAACTTTTCCGTCCTCCAGTTTCAAATCCCCTATGTTTTCCCTAGTTTTTCCTTTTGACTGTGCGTAGCTATAAAACCTTTTCGGGTTGGATTTAGCAGCCCTAGCTAGAGATAACTCAAAATGCTGTTTGAGCACACGTTGTAATTTAATTTAACACAGGCATTCCGAGCGGTTTTGTAGCGGGCCCAAGAACCAGAAGTAAGGGATAGCTTATATTGCCGCCATAGACGGGTAGACCTACGGACTCGAGGAGACCACCAGGGTGGCCTTCGATGCCTTCTCACACACTGCAGCGGAGTGTGTTTGTCTTGTAACTCGTTAAGATACTTAGAAATTCTATCCCAGTTTTCATTTACATTTGAATCGCTAGATAACTGAAGGGAAGATTTTGAAGACTGCAAGAGTAAACCCCAGTCTACACGCCTAAAATTGCGTCTAGGACGAGAGAAAGGTTTGCGAAAACGCAATATCGCTTCGAAGCTTATCATAACGTGATCACTTTTGCCGAGAGGCGGTAGGTACTTTAAATGACTAATGGCTTCTAGCTGGGACGACAATACCAAGTCAAGAGTGGATGGAGTGCATCCCTGGCGAAACCTTGTAGGATCGTTGACATGCTGGTGCAGCGCATGATTATGGAGCCATTCGAGAAAGGTGTCAGATTGCTGGGTGACTAGACCAGTGGGGCCAGGCCAATCTATGTCTGGGAGGTTGAAATCACCCAAGATAAGTACACTGTGAGCTGAGTGAAACAAACCGTCGAGTGTCTCAATAAGCTGTGTAAACTCCTGTATGGATGCACTGGGAGTGACATAGCCACAAGCAATTGCGAGCGATGACTTGTAGCAAGTCAGGATACTCGTAACAACTTGGACGTTTTCAATGGCTAGAGATATCCCTGTACCCATGTTGTGCAAACCATACTCCAAGAGCAGTGCAACGCCACCGCCTCTCCTATCGCCCGGCCTATCGCATCTTATGACGAGATACTGTTCACTGATGTGTACCGGCACCTCATCAATCGCAGACAGCCAGGTCTCAGAAAGCGCTATGACCCGGGGGTGCAACTCAGCCACACGAAGAGAGAGGTCAGCCCACTTATTCCTTATGCTGCACACATTAGCGTACAGCACTGGGGCGCTGGTTTTGCGTGCTTCTGAAACTAACCCTGATTGGCCCTCGGTCGAAGCACCCGAGGGAGGTGCACGTTTTTGGGCGTGCTACTTAAAGCAGGAGTATCTGGATCAACGACCTCTTGCATGGGTGTTACGGACCGTTGACTAAAGATTGAGGCCGCCTCTATCGAAGAGCAACAACTGGAGAAATTTGCTTGGCTCCCATCTTCATTTTCGATAAGCGCGTCAACGTCGTCTAATCCGGACAGCCAGACTCGTAGCGATGAGCTTTTCGGTAAGATCTTAACGGATTCACTAGCGCTACGGTTTGCATCAGTCTTACGGATAGCAGATTTCCTCAAAACGAAGTTTCTCCTATGTGGAGCGGAAGGGTTTTGTTTAATATGAGATGGAGGGTTGTCTGGCTTAACCTGAAGCTTGTCTAGAGTGGTTGTGGCGATGTATTCAGCCCTAGACAATAACGCATCCCGATCCGCCTGGTACTTGAATTCTACCAGTATCGGCCTAGGGCGGTTATCCATCTTCCATCTCCCTACACGGTGAACTCGCACCGTGGGAGTAGAAGGCTTTAGACCTACCATCCGGATGAGATCGCTAATACATCTGCGATCAAACTCTCTTCGACTTTTAGATTCCCTAATAAAAGGCTCCGCTCGATTGAAAACTAGAACATTTCGGGTTCTAGTTTTTGAAGAGTAATAAGAAGTGCCATTAAGTGACTCAACTTGCTTACGCAAACCGTTTAATTCCTGGATAATTTTATCCAGGTCTGGTGAGCCAGCAACATTTCCATGTTTCTTCCGTTGAGTATGGGCTTTACCTTGCTTGGTACGTTTTTGCGGAGTTTGGGCTACGTTTACGACCTTCGGAGAGGAAGCTTGCTTTGAAGGACTAGGTAACTGGAGAGCTACGTCTACGTCAGGGGATGCCCTTTTTCGCCTTTTTGTTAGCACGCTTACTTGAAGTCCTGGCTCCATTTACCACCTTAGGAGAGGTAGCTTGCTTGGAAGAACTTTGCAGCCGGCTAGATTTGAGCGCTATAGCGTTGCCTGCTGTAGTCTCAGAACATATATTTGTTCTTACCACAGATGCATACGATTGAGCGGCTGCAACATCTGACGAGCTTCGCGACGTCACTCTATTCCTTGGCTTTTGGCAAGCGGCGTCAGTGGCAGCCTCGTGACAGCCGGTACAATACCACTGCAACCAGCGGTATTTTGCATAAATCCCGTAGTGAGATTTATGTATGCCTGAGCAGCTAGGGTGAGCCCAACGCTTGCAAGCTGTGCACTCGATGCCCTTAGCCACCATTTTGCTACATTTTCCGTTGAGACAGGTATTTTTTTGAACTCATATCTATCGGTAAAAGGTGAGTAATGATAGTTTAGTAGAAAAAAACAAGCTGATTTTATTACTGGCGTAAGTAATCAGAAAGATATCAATAATATAGTAAAATAGTTATTCTATTTTACTGCAAATTCAAGGAATAGCAAAAATTCGTAATGATATTTATCGGAGCGTGGGAAATACAATCAAGTTGAACAGGGCTGAAGGTGGCTAAAAGCCAATCACGCGCCTAGATTTCCTTCGACGGTATGCGGTTGAGCACCCAGCACTTCGATATCGAGTATACAGTTCGTACTTTTCACACGTTCTTGTTTCCGAATATCTGGAAATTAAGTTCAGTTCAGTTCAGTTTGCACAGGACAGTATGTGGCTAACAAGCCAATCGAGCGTCCAGAATTTCTTTCGGTGGAAAGCTGCAGAGAAGCACCCACCACTGCCAAAACGTATATTCTTTTTGTATATTTAAAATCTTCGCCGATCGCGAAGCTAAGAGATTATCCGGGTTGAACTTAGGAAGCACCGCGTTATAGCCGATTCTGGAAAAAGAAAAAGCAGTTTCTCTTCACCAGCACGGTCGTAGACAAGTCCTGTGGTTGATGCGCAGCTGAGTCGCTGGATGATTGTTCACAGATCCTTGTCTGGATGCGCAGCCGGATGGCTGAAAGGCGATGACTGCCGAGCAGCAGCCAGCGGCGGCTAAAGGGGAAATGAACTCCGACGAGCCCGGGGTGGAGTCCGACAAAACAACAGGATTGAGAATCAATATAATATAAAATAGAATGACCAACATTATCATTCTTATTCACAATAGGAACGTAGAAAGAGTTTGACATCCTTTTCTACGTGTTGTGCGATATGAAAGTAAACGATAATCTTGGCGCAAAATACAAAAGATACAAAAGAAATGACGCTTCGTTACAGTGGCTAAAAGCCAATTACGCGACCAGATTTCCTTCGACAGTAGTTGAACACCCGGCACTTTTATAACGAGTATACAGTTCATACTTTTCACACATTATTGTTTCCGAATATCTGGAAAGTAGTTAGGTTCAGTTCAGTTTGCACAGGACAGTATATGGCTAACGAGCCAATCGAGCGTCCAGATTTCTTTCGGTGGTATGCCACAAAAGAGCGTCCACTACATCAAACAATATCTTCACAAATATATTCTGGTATGAGAGTAATCTGGAATGCAACAGAAAAACCAACGAGCAATCCAAAGGCAAAACGCGCGATTGGATTGGCAACCTTCAGCAGGAAAACGGAACTCAAATAGTTTTAGTTTCAGAAAAGGCTTCGGCCTTCCTCAAACATTTCCAGGCTGTTCAGAGGCTTGATCGCCAAATAGATCCGCCTAACATTCCAGTCATCAAAAGGCCTGATATCGTTACTCCACTTGAGGAATTATTTTTCACTGATGATGAGGTTGAACTTGCTCTTGCAGCAACTAACCTCCATAAATCTGCTGGCCCAGACGGCATTTACCCTCAAATTATGAAGAACCTTGCGCCAATATTAGCAGATCCTGTGGGTCGTGTTTTTAACGCTTCCTTGCAACATGGATATATTCCGAGTATTTGGAAGTTGGCTAATGTGATCCGGATACATAAATGTGGCAGTCGATCCTCAGTTTGTAAGTACAGACCTGTAAGTCTTGGAAGCATCCTATGTGGAATCCTGGAGAAACTTATTAGGGATATGATCTGTCGCCATCTAGTTGATTACTCGTTGGTGAACTCTGCTCAGCACGGCTTCCTTAAAGGGAAGTCGTGCCTAACAAAACTCTTATGTTTTCTTAACGAAATCACCATGGGGTTAGATGAAAGCCAACAAGTTGAAGTTTTTACTTGGACTTTTGCAAGGCCTTTGATTCGGTAAACCACAGATTGCTTGCAGACTAATTTGGTTACATGGGTATCGGTGGTCTTTTGAAGAAATGGATGATACGATTCTAAAGCAATATATTCTCTCGTGTCAGGATAGGAAATATGTATTCTTTGAAAGTAAAAGTTGTTAATGGAGTCCCACAGGGTTTCATACTCGGACCGCTACTTTTCCTCATTTTCATCGATGATTTGGCAGCGTCGCTCAAGGGTCCCTGCTATATTTTTTCAGATGATGTCGAAATTATCGGATCAGTGGATGAACAGGATCTTCTTGAGGATATAGGAAAGGTCATCAAGTTTTCTGCTACATGGGATCCACCAGTTAACTTCACTAAAAGCTATCTCTTGTCTAAAGTCATTAAGAAGCTAGAGGTTGCTGGTCCAGATGGTATACTTGAGATAAATGGGGTGCCGAAAGTTCGTGATATCGGTATAGAAGTTTCGGGAGACTTTCAATGGGCTGATCAATGCGCAGCTGCTGCACAACGCGCTAGGAGAGAGCTTTTTCACCTTCGATCAGTTTTATCATGCAGTTCCCCAGAGGTTTTCATACCATTATACAAAGCGGTCGTGAGACCACATCTCGAGTATTACGTTCAACGTTTAGCTACTCGTATGATTGTTGGACAATCGGGAAGGTTGTATGAGGAACGATTGCTGAGTCTAGAGCTTTTCTCACTAAAAAGGAGGATGCTACGTGGGGACCTGATTGAAACCTTCAAAATCATGTCAGGTTTCAGTACTATTCATCTCAGTGAATTGTACGCTCTGGCGCCAAGTGTGGGTACTCGATGCCACCCATTAAATCTGTCCAAGCAACATGTCAGGTCAAATGTTCGTAAGTTCTTCCTTAGTGAGAGGGTAGTAAACCCTACCTTACTCTAATTCGGTAAGGGGTTTCAAGAATAGACTTGACCTTGTGTGGCCTTCATTATTTCCTAATTTTCATTCGTGAGGGAATAGTTGGTATGATACTCATGTTGTCTTTGGAACGCACTAATGTTTCTCCTCGCCTATTGGTGAGGGGATTTGCTCTGTTGCATTCCATATTACTCTTATACCAGAAGATATTTGTGAAAATATTGTTTGGAGTGGTGGACGCTCTTCTGTGGCATACCGCCGAAAGAAATCTGGACGCTCAGTTGGCTTGTTAGCCACAAACAGTCCTGTAAAAACTGAACTGAACTGAACTGAAACAATAAGTGAGGAGAAACATTAATGCGTTCCAAAGACAACATGAGAATCATACCAACTATTTTCTTACAGATAGAAATCAGGAAATAATGAAGGCCACACAGTGTCAGGTCCATTCTTGAAACCCCCTACCGAAGTAGAGTGAGGTAGGGTTTCTCTTCACCAGCACGGTGAGAGGTTAGCTATTCAGGAAACAATGCAATAATATGCGTGAAAATTTTATAGTGTATGAAATCACTAGCCTAGTCGAGGCAAATCAAAAGACAGTCATATACTGCATTTGGGCTAATTTACTGTTGGGTGGCCCAGGACTAAACAGATATGATAAAAATGTAAAAGTACGTAGGTCACAACGATAGAATGTTAAAAACATTAGTATTATTATTATCATCAGAAGTGCAATAGTTCAGTTCAGTTCGGTATGCACAGAACTGTAAATGGATGATAAGCCAATCGAGCGTACAGAAATTCTATCGGTGAAAAGCTACAAAAATTGCCCACCACTGCCAAAGTTGGTTCATTGTTCTTTGGTATACTCGCCGTATACGACGATACGTCAGGTATTTTCCAGGCCTTCCTTCGGTCACAGTATTTTTATCTGTGACTGGGATAAACGGAAAGAGTTTCTTTTCACCAAGCCGGTGAGAGGTTAACTACGGAAAATTTATTCGTACATTTAAAACATTATATTTTAAACGCGACATTATATAGCCGGAAACGGGTAGTGGTGTTTAGGTAGGGGATGTGAGCAACACTTTACTTTGGTCACCCATCAGAGGTTTGAGTACATGGCCACGAATCACTGTGATTTTGTGTTTGAACAACATGGTTCGTAGTACGAACCCTATGCAGCAGTGGCATTTAAGTATTACCTTGAGACATTATATAATTGGAATTCTGGATATTATTTTAAATCTTGGTAAAATCCGTATGAATATAAAAAGAAACACATTTTCATGCTTATTCTGTTCACAGGCGACCTGCGTATTTACGGAAAGAAGTCACTGGGAAAAGCTCATCCGACAAGTTTTGAAAGCATCTACTAATATGCAAGCGATTAGTTCCTCAGACAGCTTATTCCAGGAGATTGAAACTCTTCCTCTGAAGAACTGTTGCCTAAGTTTCAGAATGTTGTGATATTTCCTAGCTTCAATTTATGACCCTTAGTTGAATGGTTGATCGCTCGAAAGAAGAGATTTTGACAATATTCATCGCCTAAGCACTTCAGGATTTCGAATGTTTTTTTAGGTCATTTCGCCGACGTCAAAGTGAGAACAGACTTACAGAAATTAGACGTTTCTCGTAGGGTTTTCCGGATATAAATTTAATTATTTTCTTAGACAAGAGTTGGACTCTCTCTAGCAGTAATATGTCTCTTGGGTTAAAAATGCTTCAGGCTCGCATGCATTATTCTAGATACTTCAGAGAATCACCGTATATAAAGGACTAAACGTTTTCGGCGTTCTACATGTCAGCCCGGATTTCAGCCCAATGAGTCGTTCTTGGTCAAAATGGAGACGATTTTCTCTGGTACTTCCGATTAGTATGTGAGTAGAGGACTCGTGGTCATGACCTTAAGTTGCAGAAGCCAAGAAGGCTACAGCTGTGTAATGCGAACACGCTATCCACGCGAGTGGTGAACACTTGGAACTTTCTGCCGGAAGGGCTGTTGTCTCTACCATTAGAACAGCTATTTAAAAGCGCGTTGGATCAGCATTTGTTGAGACGAACGGACCTCATCCCTAGAGTGATATAATGGTGTTCCTCTACGCTTAGGGCTTGCCTTGTCAACAGAAGTCACCCATGTTTAGAGCTGTGATGAAGCTTTAACGAAATTTTATCCCTTCTGCTTTCGATTCAGAAGAAAAAGCTTACTGGGAAGCTGAGGCACATTGCGCAGCCCATTTGAAGTCCGGTGTTACGACAATACCTAAATCCTCACCCTCTGAATTTGTTGTTATTGTGATTTTGTCGACTGATGCAGACAACAAATGAAATTCACTATAGTTCAGTTACTGTAACCATTTAACGACCTTCACAATATCTCCTAACAAATCACCGTGAACGCTTGATCTCATGAATTTGACATCATCAGCAAAACTTTATCAGGGACAGTACAACTGCGATTCCGGATCATCGACGAAGATCAGGAAGAGTATTGAGTGCAGTACTGAACCATGTGTGCTCCCCACTGGGAGCTTTTGCGAATTCAGAGGTAGTATCACCTACACGGACCTAGAAGGATGTATTACGAAGGAAACTGGTTATTCAGTCATGATACTGACCAGATACGCCATTGGCGTGCAAGCTTCATTACTAAAAACCCGCGACTAAGAGAGTAGTAGGCCTTCTAAAAGTCTAATTAAAAGAAATCTACCCGTCCGCCTAGATCAAGCGTCTTGAAATCTCATGCTAAAAAGCATCGTAGTTCTGAGAGACACGACCTTCTTAAAAAAGTGGTGTTGAACCGTGTTTAATGATGAATCGTCCACTAGATAAATGCACAACCGATCCCTGATAAATCTCTTCAAGGCTTTACATAAAACACTAGTCAAGAGTACTGGTCGAAAATTCTCAACTAAGTTCGCGCAAACTCCCTCTCGAATAAGTACTATAATGGTTTTTTTCAGTCATCTATTAGGATATCATCGCAGAGCGATTAGTTTTATTACATACAGAGAGGCTCAGTTAGTATTTCAGATATTTCGTTTGCATTTTCAGGATGCACATCTTCAGATCCGGCGGATTTATTTCCATATATATTTTTTAGGATTCGAGCGACATCTTGCGCACAAAGTTACGTCGCTCAAAGAGGCACTCATTCCCGTACTAAGAGTTGGAACTGAGTTAATCGCATCACTGCATCACATTGAGTCGAAACGAGTGCCCAGATACATTTAGAGGCGTGCTTGAAAACACCCGCCACTACCAGGATTGATTCGTGGAGAGCACTGGAGTAGGTACCTCTGGATGGAAGATTGGAGTGGTCTCATCACCGTAACGTGAGAGAGTGGATGCATGTTGCATTGAAATACGATTTTAGTATACGTTTGTTCAATGAAGATTCAAATCTGAATTCAAAGGAATATAAAAGAAAATAAAATTTTCTTCATTGTAGTGTAAATTTTTTGATTTTCCGGAATATTTTGTTCACGCGAAAGCGCGATACGTTCAATTTGGTTGTTTTTCCCTAGCTCTGAATAAATATTACGAATTTCTGCTGTACCGTAAAATTGCGATATATATATAAAATTCATTACTTAAAAATATCTGTATTTTTTATACATACATTATAACTCATGTTACGTTCCCATCCCTGGAAGCTGACTGTAGTAAGCATGTAGCCAAGAGAATTAAATGATGTACCTGCCGGCGCTGGGCGCACCAAAAGTGCTCAGGTATATTAAAGCGACATCTGACGATGTTTGCAGCACATAGACGGTTGGAATGTGTATGCATATAATGCAAAGAATTTGCGAGGGAGCCTTATCGTCAGCATGTTTCACAGTAACTTAAGACACTGCATAAACCTTCACAAAATACTTGTGCGCGTGTTGCTGCATCGCACCAAACAATACTGCGTGAGTTTGTGATTGTACATAAGCCAGCAGAAACGACTCACGCACAAACTAATGAAACTGTTGTTAGCTAGCGTAAGAACAATAGCCACAGTGTTCAAATGCTAGCACGCACATTAACAAGTAAGGAAATTGAACCCCGTCGAAACAATTAAGCGACAATCAACTCGCACTTAGCATCAATCCGCAGTTAATGGCGAGATATGCAGGAAGGCGCTTTTTCTCAGAAAAATATGAGAACTATAATGTTGTGATTTGAAGCGAGTTCCGGGGACAACCCAACACTCAAAACGCAAGTGGGAGAAACGATGACAGAATGCTTCGCTTTATTACTGTCATTATCTCTATAATAATATATATATATATATATATATATTGAATTTCCATCTTCCGATTAGGGATCAACTGTACCGGAGGTCTGGAGTGCATTGCATCAAAGGTAGCCCGGAGTTTTAGTCCTATGTGAGATTCTGCTGGGGATTGAACATTCGGTTAATTCGGGTTCCGTGTAAATTCAGCGAACAATTTTGCAGCCAACTGATTTGGAGTTCTTGATGAAGAATTCGTCCAGCACGGTTTCTGTTGAACACAGATCTTTCAAAGGCACACTAAGTAAATTTAGCCGTTCGATCCAATCCATCGCAAGCCAATCAAGTTTATCATGAGGAGTCAAGTAAACTAAACTAGTTTCTTGCTCACCATTGAATTCAAGCTCACAAGTAATTTGTCCGTCAATACTCAGTGGTTCACCGGAGGCAGTTCGCACTTTTATTTCCGTGGGATAGACTGTTGGGCAGCCAATTTACTCCCACGTTGAGCGGGAAATCAATGTGACGTTTGAGGCTGCGTCGATTTGCAACGGAATGGTCTTGCCTTGCACCCTCACTGTGACATATTTTCGTCTGGTTGTTAAATCTGCTCCGAAGGTTGGAATCACAGCATAGATTCTGCTCCGGTTCCCATTCGATTTAGGATTATGACGACGGTTTGCATTGGTTCGAAAGTTTGTTCTGCAATGCGACTCTTTGTGACTAATGCGCTTGCATCTGCGGCACTTGTAATTTCTGAATTGACAATCTTTCAAATAGTGCCAGCCACCACAATACCAACAGTCAATTTTGTGTTTCAATGACTTTTTGAAAGGACTTTGAGAATTACTGTGTGTTGTTGAGTTCCTGCACACTTGAGGCTCCATCTTGTGTCTGGCGTTCTCAATCAACTAGGTATCATGCTCATGGTTCAACATTCTGTGACATTCACCTGCTATGTCTTGAATGGTCATTCCGGGCTCGTGCTCCAGTTTGCTTAGAATTATTGTTCAAACGTCTGCGTCTGCTGGTGATTAAAGACTGAAAACGAACATCAAGCATTTGAACTGATTTGGTGTCGTCGATCTAAGCTTGAATCTTTCACACTCTAGGTTAATGATAGAAGCATGCGTGTTGTAGTCGTCTGTTTCCTATTTCAGCAGTTTGAGACAATTGTAACGAAGGCTGAATAAAGATGATTGTTCGCCAAAGATTGTCGTGAGTGTTTCCATGGTCTCGTCAAAGGTGAAATCTCGAGCACATTTTTAAATAAAATAGTTAGTGTAACGTTCGTGCTCAACGAAACCATGTTTTCTCAACAATAGACCAACAAGCCATGCATCACCTTGACACGCTAGTTCAACTCGGAAAATGCTTTAGTATTTCTGAAACCAATACTGCATTAAAATGTAACTCTATGATGGATGCTGCGATTGATTCGATTGATTGTTGCTTTGTCTGTTCTTTGGGTTCTGCTTGGCTATTCAGCTTCCGCGAAAAAAGCTTCATGAGCTGTTTCTGTGATTTTTCGAACAGCGCTTGCTGTTGCTGGAGTAATGCGTGCATTTGCTCAAAGCTTATAGCCATATCTCCGTCGCCATGTCTGTTGTGTTTTTGGATATATATATATATATATAATTAGCTAATTGGATGAACGAAAATGAAGCCAAGTTACTGAGCCAAGCTACTGAGCCGAACTACAGAAGCAAAGCTACTATATTGATTTAAATCGGTGATTGATCGAAAGGTATCAATACTTTCAAAGCACTGTGAGCTTTGGCGTGCCTAGAAAGAACGACTTCGACATATAATCAGAAATATTCTGATTCTATGCGATCAAACGCCTTTTAAATAGGAGGCTTAATCACGACGCAGCTGAGATCACCGATATTTGCAGAAAAATTTGCGTCTTACAGACCTTTATCGCAATATCCTGTTAGTTCGGTTCAATACAATCGGTCTGTCGAATAAAAGAAATCTAGCATTGCGAATCTTCGTCTAATTCAAAACATAGAGAGACAGAGTTTCGTTTCTTTCAAACAGCTTCCAAATACATACCTTCAACAAAAGTATGTATAAATGTGGGCTAAATCGTTACCCAGCTCCGGCAAAATATTTCGCGTTCCAGCGTTTGGGTGGCAACGTAGCAAAACAGAAAGGAAACGCAGATTGAATAACTCCGCAACAGCTAATTATTCTATCAAGAATGCTAAAGAGATGTAAAAAACATATCTGGGGATTTTTGGCTAAGTTGTGGTGCAGCTAACGAAAGCCCCGCTTCGTCCTCCATTGACGCCGCTGACTAAAAACATCTAAGCCGCAAACGTCAAGCATCGTAGGTTCCACATACAATACTACTGTGCTCCGACGTTTGGACACACCAAAACACTCAATAATACCTCGGGTTATGCGCTTAAGAAATCCCTAAAATTAGGCGCGGTACATCAAAATGTTGTAATCATACTATAGACAAATTCTTGTTTTGTGTATAATAAATTGTTATATTAAATGCAGAAAACCCCATAAAGTTATTCTAGGATCCTGGCTCTATCAGAGTCAATGTATCAAGATAAGACATTATTCCAGTCGATCTTCTTTCGACATATACAGCCATCAGATCGGATAGACCAGACGATAGACGTGGAGTTGGAGCACTAATACTCCTTCATCATGGTAAATACCCAGACTCTGGTATCAAAATTGCCATTTTGTCATCCAGCTGGTCCCGACAATCGTCACTGACGGTAAGCTCTCCTTTACGTTAGGCTGCTTGTACAGAGCACTCGGTGCTTTTGAAGAGGAGGATCAGAAACCTAGGGAACTTCTCACCAGATTGCTTAGATCACCGCTAAATGTCTATTTAATAGGTGACTTCAACTTTCCGGTTATTGACTGAGACACTCAGACGACCTTAAAGAATTTTCCTGCTATATCTCGATTAGCTGAACTCCAGTGCGCTCCAACAGCACGTAATTACGAAAACTAGCTACAGAGATGGACGTGCACCATCTACGCTGGAACTACTTTTGTCTATAGGTCCTAAGGGTGTTCAAAACCTATCTTATGACTCATCTTTGGTTAAAAAACAATTTTATCGTTATATTACAGGCGATCCTCTTTTTCATAAACACCGGTCAAATACCGGCGTAATATAATTCCATTTGATTAAAATACCTGAAACTCTTAGCTTCACTTTGTGACTGGTTCTCTGAAACCAAAGACATGGAAAGTATATTTTTATTTGGTAGGCAGGTGTGAGTCCGATGTTTTCCGGGCTGACGCACGCAGTCAAATGATTATATGGCAAACTTCATGGCAGGATAACAAGGGTTCTTTGTGTAAAATTCAGTTACAGAAGAAAGCAACACTCGTGACAATATCACAACAGTGGAGAAATAGGCACAGTAGCAAGAGGCGCTAAAACTTATATGTACCAATTTCCGAAATTCTTTAGCGGTTAATGTTAAGCTTTAGCTCACAAAAAACACAATAATAGTTCATAAATTGAGACCTCCAGAAGTACGTATTCAAAGTTGTATGTAACGGTGTATGATAAAATGTATATTAAAATATTGATATTTTCACAACCAATTGGCTAGATTCTTGTTGACATGTCATGTGGTTGACGCGAAGCCAGGTTGCTAGATGATTGCACACAGTTGTTTGCGTACCTACACAGCCGGTTGGCTGGAAAACCTTGGATGCTCTAGCGACAGCTTCCGACAAAAAAAGGAGGAACTACCACGAGCGCAGTGTATATTTCAACAAAACAAAAGCATCTACTTTAACCATAATATTAGAGGATAACCAACATTACCAATTTTATTCACATAAGCCACAAAGAATGACTTTGACAACCTATTTTTCGTGTTGTGTGATATTACTTCTAGCAATGATATTTGCGTAATACACAAAATATGCAACAAAAATGATGTAATTGACAACAATTACAACAAAAATAACCATACAAACCTCAATTGTATAGGAACGTTACAGCGACAATAGAGCTAAATACTCCAGAATCATTTTGAGTATATCAAAGACGTCCTAATATAAAAATAGAAAGAATCGAGTTACCAAAATGTCGTCCAAATTTTCCGTGACAAACAAAAATTACACCCAAAACAGCGTCCAAATTCAAGCAAAATACTGGAGCCCTTAATGGCAAACAAATTCAGCAACAATGACCGTCAATGGCAAAAGCAATGAATTAAAACAAACATTTCACCGGAAACGCGGAAAGAAAAGAATTACAATAATAGAATCAATTACGAAAAAAACGTTTTTTTTTAAAATACTGTAGAAAATAAAACACAAGCAAAATCTATTTGAAAATATTTAGGTTTTGTAAATAGGTTCAAAATAAAAGGAATGTTGAAGGGAAAGGAAGATATTCAAACTTTTTCAAACCTTTAAAAGGCCTTGTTCCGAAACTCGCGTGTACCCTGCATACTCGAATTAACTTTTCAATCGGAAACCATTGTGGATGATGCGTTATAATGTTGTTATTGATAGAAAAAGTTGGCACCTTCAGATTTTCGCATTTGTTCTGTCATCAATTGAACATTGACAACATGCCTTGGATTTTCAAGACTGAAATTTATTTATTTATTAGAAATCAAAACGACTTGCTTCAGTTTGGTTCTGTCGATGATCGTGGTTGTGCTTTGAAACCCTTACGCAGCCGGTTCTTTCAAGATCTATGTAATGGACGTCCAAGTCAACTCTGCAGAATCCGCTCAATCGCGCGAGAGAATCTGAAGTGTTTCTATGCAAACGCCCAAAGGTATGCTCAGAAAACTTCCTAAACGTCGTGATCGATATGCTTGTAAACACTCCAACTTACAAGATTGACTGGGACCGGATTATCAGCTTCCATTACAGACGCAGAAATTTCGCTTCATGGAATGATTGTCATTCGAGAAGATGGTCTTACTTATGGTTGTTGAGCTCTTTTGTGACTTCAGTCCTCACTCCAATGTGAATTGCGATCTCACATTCGTCTGCAAACCATACATTCTTTGTCGTGCAGCTTGCAGTTCAGAAACAGTGAATCTACTCTCCTGGCTCTGATCTACCGCCTACCAAATGCTTAACCTGTTGTTATGGACAACAATTTACTCTCCTCATGCATCAATTTATCAATGCAACACAGTCACGTCTTGTTAATGTAACACTTCAATTCACCCAGTTTGACAATTAAACCCTCCGCGAAGATTTTCCTTGGAAGCTGAATGAAATGATGCGAAGTCACTACTTGTAGAATCCTGTGATATAACGGACACGTTGTTGTTAAAACCTGGACCTCTCACTAACGAATGAAGGGTTGATGATTGAGGAAATCTTGAGAGAACCTCCGATAGGCAAAAGCAACCATATAGATTGGATTTTGATCAGTTACGCACAATCGCGGACTACAGCACTTACCATGACCTTGAAGCCTCCAATTGTTTCCACATTATGATAGACGGCGGCTTAGATTCAACTTGAAAAATGTTGTTACAAAGTGGCATCGAATGTTAGAGCTTCCTTTAGTCTCAAGACAGGTCCTATGAAAAACCAACGGAAAGGTTCATCCGTAGCAGAACTCGTAAATAGATTTGTCGCAGACATGCGGCGTCAAATGAATTCAAACCTAATCATATACCGATCAATTTGCGGTGTTGTAGAAAATTACGAAATAATTGCACGTAATTGATGTGTTATCAAAGTAAAATGACGGCACAATTTCTAAAAAAGGAAATTTGTACAAATCTATCAATAGAAAACGTGAAGGTCAATATGATATCTCTTCACTTAACGTGTAGCGGTTAATCCAGTGGAAGTGTCACCACTAACTGCGTACGCCTTATGACCATTGTAGCCAAAAAAAACCCGAAGACACTACTCAGCGTAACACGGCATACAGATCCAAAACAATCACACGATAGACTTTTCCCAAAACAGAACAGAGGCGTGACTAACCTATTCAAATTGTGTACATATTTACAAGTATTGTAGCGACTAAATCGTCACAAGGGAGCATTTTCTGTCACGGAAACTGGTTGCCTGTTACAAGCCACGAGATTTTTCTACCGGGAGTGACGAGCGTTTACGAATCGATCCCAAATCAGATCAATACGTCAATTTACGCTGTACTATATTGACAAAGACGATTGAAAAGCAAAATATAACAAACCTCAACGGTAATCGAATACAGGTTTCAATGCAAACCCAACGCGTCCAATAAACAGAAGTCAAACAGCTTAGTTGAGAGCACACAAAATTACCGTTTTCCAATAACGGTAAACACGGGTAACGGACAAATCAAAATGTGCGGAAGCCGAAGTGCAGTTAAACAAAGGAAAAATGTTCGGGAAAGAAAACTCTCACAGATTCACCATTTAGTTTAAATGTTATTTTCAATTTGAAGAACAAACAAAAAATATCACTGGAAAATTATGACACAAAAAACTTAATAAGGAACACGGGTGTAGGGTGGAAACAAATGTCTCCAGTTCGTTTGATCTTGCTGGACCGAAAGAAGAATTTTCAAGACATCGACGTGGATTCATACACCGCCCACCAAAATTCCTCAAAATCTGAAAAGCAAGTAGAGACACAAACACTGAACTGCGGGGCTCTCCTCTACCTGGCTACCCGAACCGTGTACCTGCGCGACCAATGACAGCGACTCGACGATCAAATGTTCGGTGGTATCTCTGGAGTTGGCAGACCCTAAGACCCGCCTCCCACCTAAAACATTTGCCTTCAATGTAATCAACGTTCGTCTTCGCATGCAACCGGCAGACTGAATGCTTGGTGGTATTTCTGGAGTCAGCAGATCCGAAAACCCGCCTCCCAACTTAAGCACCAGCCCCCGGGCCCGACACTCCAGCTTCACCCTATTCCACACCCTATCGCTACACTACTCGGCACCCTCAAGCAAACATAGCTTTTCAACGTCACGCTCCAAGATTTCTGCGGATGAGCGCACGGTGACTCTTCAAACTAATCCATCTTCACTATCGTTACATTCGAGCACCAACCCTAGCGGCCACTTTTCGTTTGGGACTTGGTCACTCACTAGCAGTACGACATCGCCTTTCTTCAAGTTTCTCTCTGGCTTTAACCATTTTTGCCTTCTTTGCAAGGTTGGGAGATACTCCTTGATCCATCGATTCCAAAAGATCCCAGTGAGATAATTCACTTGCTTCCACTGACGCGTATACCGATCACGTAAACTAGCATCAGAAGGGATCCCCATGTTGCTTCCCATCAACAGAAGATGGTTTGCAGTCAGAGGTCCATCGTCGCGGCTATCCAATGACGGTGGCACCAAAGGTCGATCATTCAATATACGTTCTGCTTCGCACATAAAAGTATGCAAACTTTCGTCCGTCAACGTCTGCGCATTTACTATGGCGTTTAAAATATTTCTGATTGAACGCACCATACGTTCCCAAACGCCGCCTTTATGGCTAGAACTAGGGGGGTTGAAGTGCCATTGGATATGATGAACAGCCAGACGATTAGCGACCACGTGGTTATCGAGCCTTTGAATGTGCTCTTTCAGCTCTCGAACGGCTCCTATAAAATTCGTGCCATTGTCGCTGTAAATCTCAACGGGTTTTCCTCGCCGGCTAACGGAACGCATCAGTGCCATAATGAACGAATCTGTAGTGAGCGAGCGTGCAACTTCAATATGAACCGCTCGAACACGTAGACAAGAGAAGACACAGCCATACCTTTTCTCAATCGAACGACCACGTTTGACTGGGAGAGGTCCAAAATAATCCAAACCAACCAATTCAAAACAACGCAGCCCCTGCTGAATCCGAGCCAATGGAAGTGGATACATCATCTGCTTACACTCGACTGCCAGTCTTTTACGACACCGGGTGCACTTCCTTATCACCCTTTTCACTGCGCGACCCCCTTGAAGTATCCAAAATTGTCTGCGTATCAAATTCTAAACATGAACCATGCCACAATGACCTTTAATTTCGTGAAAATACCGGATGATGAGTTCGGTGACAATATGCCGCGAGGGTGAGATAATTGAAGTACAAAAAGCCGCAGGATAGCTGGAATAATTTAAGCGTTCACCAACGCATAAGACTCCATCCAGGACTATCGGGTTCAACTTGGCAAATCTGCGATGCCTCAGGCACTTCTTGTTCTGTTTCGTTTCGTAGTGTGCAAGCTCATTCGCAAACACTTTCTGCTGCACGAACATGATTACTTTTCTTTCTGCATTTCGCACTTCGGATACTGTGATTGCAGACAGTGATCTCAACGAATTCCGCTCCGGTGACTTCAGTTTGAGGTAATCAACAAACCTTGTCGGCCATGCAATACTCCTGAGCAACTTCGACCAACTAGAGTGATAGTTGACGACAGCATTCGAACCATATACTAGTGAGCCATTTGCCGATGTTATATTAACCCTTTTGTATTCTAGTTCCGAAAAAAAACTGTGTTTATATCCAGGTTCAGAAATTTTTGCTCTGGCCATACAACAGGGCCTGTCAACCATCGGTCCAACTCAAATTTCGAACGTATGCCCATTGAAGGAATTTCACCTGAATTCACATGACTCCACTGTGATGGATCGGTATACTGATGTATAATCGCTAGGCGGTTGGCGACGAACGTAGAGGATCTAGAAGTAGTGTCGCGTATATAGTGCAGGACTATCATCGAATCAGTCCGAAAACAGATTTTAGAGAAAAGTTCAGACATTCCTCTCTTTAACAACTCACTGACACGTACAGCCAATACTGCAGCATTGAGCTCGAGGCGGGGAACAGTGACAGTTTTCAAGGGAGCTACTCTGGATTTTCCAAAAGGAATACAGCTTCGACATTCGTTTGCACTTATAATGTGTTTAGCGTATGCTACAGTACCGTACCCTGTCTCTGAGGCATCGGCGAATATATGCAGCTCAAAGTTACATTGAGAGTTCTTATCGGCACATCTGATACATCTTGACACAGATACGGTTTCAATGACGTTGACTAACCGCAACCAATCGTTCCAACAGACTTCATCAGCCTCACAAATAGGTTGGTACCATCCAAGACCCGATTTGCAGAGTCTTTGAAGTAGCATCTTAGGGGAAGGCAAAGTGGAGACAAAAGCCCCAACGGGTCGTAAAAGGATGACACAGCCGATAGTATACCACGACGATTCATTGGCCTCTCGGGTAGGTTGAATCGAAATTCAAAGACGTCGCTATCCGCGTTCCATTGCAAACCCAATGCTCCATGCACATGATCGTATGAATTACTCATATTGACCGTAAATGTGGCACAATCTGAACTCGGCAGGTTTTTTAACAAACGTTTATCGTTTGACATTCACTTCCTTAAATGGAAGCCGCCTCGAGAAAGCATATGTCGACATTGGTCAACGAATTTCTTGGCGACAATAGAGCAGTCAAATGATACCAAACAATCATCAACATAAAATTTTTCCATAACAGCACGTTGGGTAAATTCATCATAATCACTAGCGGAATCCATTGCGGTCTTTCGAAGAGCATAATTGGCGCAGAATGGGGAAGACGTAGCTCCGAATGGATGAGCTGTCATCTCAAATTCGACCGGATCTTTTTCGACATCCGCATCATCCCACCACAGAAATCGTAATGCTGATAGATCTTTGTCAGGTACTTTAACTTGCATGAACATTTCCTCAATGTCTGCAGCTAGAGCTACCTTACTTATCCTGAAGCGCAAAAGCACGGTAACCAGATTCGCTGTTGTATCAGGGCCGTGGAACAGCATATCGTTCAGTGAAAACCGATGAAATTTGGCAGCACAATCCAGTACTACCCGAAGTTTTTCTGGTTTTTTGGGGTTCAACATAGCGTGATGAGGTAGATACCACAAGGGCCGATTACTCTCGGCAACATACGGTCCAACCTCCCTTGCATACTCTTTGGTCACGTAGGCATTCATCACTTCTGTGTATTTTAGACAAAATTGAGGATCTTCTAGGAAACGCCTTCTCAGACTTTCTATCCTTTTGAACGCGACTGACCGATTACTGGCAAGTTTGAGGACACTATCCTTCCAGGGAAGAGTTACTACGTAATGCCCATCGACTAGCCTTGATTCTTCCTCCACTAGCTGAAGTACCTTTCTATCTTTGACGGAAGGGGATTTTCTAATGCAACTCGCTGAAACAAATGACCTTGAACAAATTGTTTTTGCAAATGTTCATCCTATAATCTGATTGTACAAAGCTTTTGGAAATTATTGATCATGTTCAACATGCCTTGGATTTCCAAGAATAAAATTTATTTATTTATTTATTTAGTTCAGTTCAGTTCAGTTCAGTTTGCACAGGACAGTATGTGGCTAACAAGCCAATCGAGCGTCCAGAATTTCTTTCGGTGGAAAGCTGCAGAGAAGCACCCACCACTGCCAAAACGTATATTCTTTTTGTCTGTTTGAAATCTTCGCCGATCGCGAAGCCAAGAGATTATCCGGGTTGAACTTAGGAAGCACGGCGTTATAGCCGATGCTGGAAAAAGAAAAAGCAGTTTCTCTTCACCAGCACGGTGAGAGGTTAGCTGAAGTAGCATTGTGTATAATAAAAATTAAAAAACACACAGAACTCTAGCCCTCAGTATATTTACGGGATAACGCTAAAAAATGAAAAACCTAAGCTTGTAAAGCAATTAAGGCGAGTATTCAGGAAAAACTTACCCCAGTTGCGGTCCAACCCCTGCTTAAAACTAGACACGGTACTGCAGGATATAAGTTCTTCTGGAAGCCAATTCCAGAAATTTACCAACCTGAGGCTGAAAAAGTGTTTCCTGGAGTCTAGCCGACATCGCTCCTTAGCAAGTTTGAGTGAATGGCCCCGGGTACCCAGCTCAGGACTTAAGGCAAAGAAGTCGGTCATGCTAACGCCACTTAACCCCTTCAAGATCTCAAAGGTTTCAATTAAGTCACCTCTCAAACGACGGCGCGTAAGTGAAAAAAGATCTAGGGACTTTAGGCGTGCAGCGTAAGGTTTCCCTCGCTGACCCTCAATCATGCGAGTTGCGAGACGCTGTACGCTTTCGAGTTTAACGATATCCTTCTTGTAGTAAGGGCACCACGCCTGGACACAAAATTCTAAATGCGGCCTAACTAATGCCTTGTAAAGGGGCAGGAATACCTCGGGTCTTCTGCTGGATAACACGGATCTCAGCCAAAAGAGAACTTTGCGAGCACGTTGAGCTGCAGCGGCGCATTGGTCCTCCCATTTGAAGTCCGTCCTAACCAGTACTCCTAAATCCTTAACACGCTGTGTGGCGCTTACAGTGAGAGAATTGCCCGACACCTGAACTTAAATCTTATCAACCAGTGCTGACAAGAGTTGGCTCTTATTAAGGTTAAATGGGAGGTCCCACTGATGTGACCAGTTTATGACCCGTTCAAGGTCGTGCATCAAGGTATCTTCGTCCGTTGATCCGATGAATTTAACATCATCCGCAAAAATGAAGCATGGACACTTCAATGCAGAGGACAAGTCATCGATGAAAATCAGGAATAGAAGAGGACCAAGTACCGAACCTTGGGGTACACCACTGATTACGTCGGTTTCATTAGACAGCGTAGATCCTACCCTAACTCGGAATGTCCTACCTGTTAGGAAGGCCTTTATCCAAGCAAGTAGACTACCCCGAATGCCTTTGCTGCTAGCTTAATCTCTAGAAGGCGGTGGTTTACGGAATCAAAAGCCTTGCTGAAGTCTAGGTAGAGGGCTTCGACAGGCTTCCCTTCATCCATCCTTTTAGTGGCAGTATTGAGAAAACTAAGAAGGTTTGTCAGGCAGGATCTACCTTTGAGAAATCCATGCTGAGTTACACTCAGTAGAGAATGCCGGCAAAGATGCTGACAGATTTTGTCACGCAGCAGTTTCTCCATCACTTTCGAGACGATGCTAGTCAGGCTGACAGGTCTATAGTTACCAACAGTTGAGCTGCAACCACCCTTGTGTATTGGCACGATTATAGCTTCTTTCCACTCACTAGGAACCACTCCCATGTTCAAGCATGAATTGAAGAGCTTGCATAAGGGTTCTGTAAGCACTGGGGCAAGATTCTTTAGCATAATCGAGTGGATACCGTCTGGTCCCTCAGCTTTGTTGACGCGAACATGGATAAGTGCTTTATACACCTCGGATTCTATGAAGCACAACTCATCTAGTGCAGGAGCGCCAGGTAGTAGATTAAACGAGCTAGACGGAGCAATTAAAGAATTATCACGTCTTTGAACGCCACTGAAGAACCTAGAGAAGGCACTCGCCTTAGACAGGTCGGTATCGGCTACTTTTCCGTCCTCCAGATTTAAATCTCCAATGCTTTCCCTGGTTTTTCCTTTCGATTGAGCGTAGCTATAAAATCTTTTAGGATTGGATTTAGCATCCATAGCTAAGGATAACTCAAACTCCTGTTTGAGCAAACGCTGTATTTTAACACAAGAGTTCCGAGCGGTTTTGTATCGGACTCAAGAACCAGAAGTAAGAGATAGCTTATATTGCCGCCATAAACGATCACGTTTTCGGGTAGACCGACGAACTCGAGGAGTCCACCAGGGCGGCCTATGATGCTTTTTCACGACTTGCAGCGGAGCGTGCTTGTCTTGTAACTCCTTAAGATACTTACAAATTCTATCCCAGTTTCACTTACATTAAAATCGTTAGAGAACTGAAAGAAAGATTTTGAAGTCTGTAGAAGAAAATCCCAGTCTACAAGCCTAAAATTTCGTCTAGGGCGAGCAGTAGGTTTGTGAAATCGCAGTACCGCTTCGAAGCTTATCATTACGTGATCGCTTTTGCCGAGCGGTGGTAGGTATTTTAAGAATCTAACTGCTTCGGGCTGGGACGACAATACTAGGTCGAGAGTGGATGGAGTACATCCATTACGAAACCTCGTAGGATCACTCACATGCTGATGCAGCGCATGATCATGGAGCCATTCAAGAAACATTTCGGATTGCTTGGTGACTAAACCTACAGAGACGGCCCAATTTATGTCCGGGAGGTTGAAATCACCTAAGAGGAGTACGCTGGGAGCTGATTGAAACAACCTGTCGAGCGTCTCAATCAGCTGTGTAATCTCCTGCTGGGCTGCACTGGGTGTGACGTAGACACAAGCAATTGCGAGGGCTGACTTGTAGCAAGTCAGGATACTCGTAACAACTTGGACGTTTTCACTGGTTAGGGATATACCCGTACCTGTATTGTGCAAGCCATACTCTAGGAGGAGTGCAACGCCACCGCCTCTCCTGTCGCCAGGTCTATCGCATCTAATGACGAGATACTGCTCGCTGATGTTTGTTGGCATATCGTCAAGCGCAGACAGCCATGTCTCAGAAAGCGCTATAACCCGGGGGTGCAACTCAGCCACACGAAGAGAGGTCAGCCCACTTATTCCTTATGCTGCACACATTAGCGTACAGCACTGGGGCGCTGGTTTTGCGTGCTTCTGAAACTAACCCTGATTGGCCCTCGGTCGAAACACCCGAGGGAGGTGCACGTTTTTTGGCGTGCTACTTAAAGCAGGAGTATCTGGTTCAACGACCTCTTGCATGGGTGTTACGGACCGTTGACTAAAGATTGAGGCCGCCTTTATCGAAGAGCAACAACTGGAGAAATTTGCTTGGCTCCCATCTTCATTTTCGATAAGCGCGTCAACGTCGTCTAATCCGGACAGCCAGACTCGTAGCGATGAGCTTTTCGGTAAGATCTTAACGGATTCACTAGCGCTACGGTTTGCATCAGTCTTACGGATAGCAGATGTCCTTAAAGCGAAGTTTCTCCTATGTGGAGCGGAAGGGTTTTGTTCAATATGAGATGGAGGGTTGTCTGGCTTAACCTGAAGCTTGTCTAGAGTTGTTGTGGCGATGTATTCAGCCCTAGAAAATAACGCATCCCGATCCGCCTGGTACTTGAATTCTACCAGTATCGGCCTAGGGCGGTTATCCATCTTCCATCTCCCTACACGGTGAACTCGCACCGGGGGAGTAGAAGGCTTTAGACCTACCATCCGGATGAGATCGCTAATACATCTGCGATCAAAATCTCTTCGACTTTTAGATTCCCTAATAAAAGGCTCCGCTCGATTGAAAACTAAAACATTTCGGGTTCTAGTTTTTGAAGAGTAATAAGAAGTGCCATTAAGTGACTCAACTTGCTTACGCAAACCGTTTAATTCCTGGATAATTTTATCCAGGTTGGGTGAGCCAGCAACATTTCCATGTTTCTTCCGTTGAGTATGGGCTTTTCCTTGCTTGGTACGTTTTTGCGGAGTTTGGGCTACGTTTACGACCTTCGGAGAGGAAGCTTGCTTTGAAGGACTAGGTAACTGGAGAGCTACGTCTACGTCAGGGGATGCCCTTTTTTTCGCCTTTTTGTTAGCACGCTTACTAGAAGTCCTTGCTCCATTTACCACCTTAGGAGAGGTGGTTGGCTTGGAAGAAGTTTGCAGCCGGCTAGATTTGTGCGCAATAGCGTTGCCTGCTGTAGTCTCAGAACATATATTTGCTCTCACCACAGATGCATACGATTGAGCGGCTGCAACATCTGACGAGCTTCGCGACGTCACTCTATTCCTTGGCTTTTGGCAAGCGGCGTCAGTGGCAGCCTCGTGACAGCCGGAACAATACCACTGCAACCAGCGGGATTTTGCATAAATCCCGTAGTGAGATTTATGTATGCCTGAGCAGCTAGGGTGAGCCCAACGCTTGCAAGCTGTGCACTCGATGCCCTTAGCCACCATTTTGCCACATTTTCCGTTGAGGCAGGTATTTTTTGAACTCATATCTATCGGTAGAAAGATGAGTAATGATAGTTCAGTAGAAAAATACAAGCTGATTTTATTACTGGCGTAATTAATCAGAGAACTATCAATAATATAGTAAAATAGTTATTCTAGTTTACTGCAAATTCGAGGAATA